>PVJD01004678.1:0-131284 GCA_004026545.1 Mormoops blainvillei
AAAGAATAAACTTGCAAAATCTAAAGGAATTGAAGTCCACCAGGAAATTCACTGATGTCACTGATGCCACTTCACCATCAGGGTCCCTGCGGAGCATTGACTTCCATCCCTGGTTCCTGGGGACACAGTGGGGAATCAGTGCTGGCCTCTGTAGCTCTGGAGGGTGGAGTAGTAGTGACAGGTGAAGGCGTGTCTGGGGAGATCTGAATGACTAAGCAAGCTTTTGGAATTTTCACTGAGCATTTTTTATTAATTAAAGTAATAAATCTCCTCATTAAATTATAAGTAGTTGGAATATTTGCTTTTAGAAAATACATAAATATGAAAATTGTCTCACTTGATCCAAAGGGAGAGATTAATTCAAATGAAAGGAGTGACATATATAATTACTTTAGTGTTAGCCAGGAGTAAGGAGAGAAAGCCTTGTTTCTAAATAAACACCCTTCCACAGGCCCAAACAAGTACAGCATCTGCAGTCCCCAAAAATAGCTGTATGTGATAGAAAACAGTACATTATTTGTCTTTCATAAACACACAGAGGAGAGTTTTACAAACTCTCAGATTAAAAATAGGTCCTGGCCAATAGCTCAGTTGGTTAGAGTGTTGACCCCCTATGCCAGGGTCGTGGGTTCAATCCCCAATCAGGGCACGTACAAGAATAAATAAGTGAAACAACAAATTGATCTCTCTCTCCCTCTCTCTCTTCCTTCCTCCCTTCCTCTCTCTCTAAAATCAATTAAAGGAAAATAGAAGTTAAAAAACAGAATGTGTTCCAAAATGCATTTGTAAGTTAATTGATTGGAATTAGAGATTTTTTTCCTTTCTTCTTCTCCTTCTCCTTTCTTCTTCTTTTCTTAAGTAAATCCATAGTTCAGGTTCCCAAGTGGATCTGAGAAATTCTACTTAAAATTGTACAGTTGAAAATCTGGACCATCCAAATGCTGAGTACCACATCCCTAGGCCATTGAGTCGTAAGGCACTGGGAACTCTAAAGGTGGGAACCAGAGAAAGGGTAACTTTTATAGTTGCCGAGGAAGATGGTTCCATGACAACAAACATATGCATGAATGTGCCTATCATAAGTCAAGAATCATGAAGATGCTAGCAGAGTGCATATGCTCTCCAAATCCCAAGCCAGCACGTATCAACCTAAGCTCATGCAACTCCATTTATAAATGAAAAGAATAATGCTATTTTTATATAAAACTGACTCACAGTCAAAGTTTTCATTCATTTGTTCTACCTCAACCCTATTTTCCTCTCTGAAGCTGAAACATAAATCTTTTAATCTAGTAGTAATTGTCCCTGGGTTTCCAGGGTTGCCACTGATAAGACCCACAAAATAACATGCTGCTGTAAGAAACCATTGGCCTTTGTCTACCTTTTCCTAACACAGGTTCTTACTGTTGTCTTCTTTATAACCTTTCCCTTGAGAAACAGTGCCTGTCAACTTGAAAGCACTGCTTATTCAAATTTAGCAAACTGCTTAATGTTTGTGTTAGGGTATAGCCCCAGCCTCTGCCACAAATAACAAACTTATATTTTGATGTTCTCCAACAATAAATCATCTCAACAAAAATGTGACATCACCTTACATGTTTAGACTCATGCAGAGATTCCCTATAGATTTTGTTTTATGATAGACATGGGGTATAAGATTCTGGGATTTTGTGTAGCATTTAGAAGATCAAAAAATGTTGTATTTGGCATTTATCTTTCCTATTACTCTCTCTTCCTTGCTCCATTCAAGTCTTTTTCCATAGAAGGATGCTCAGTTGCACACTCTCCCTGAGTCAGGCTCTTGTACTTCATTTTTGAAGCAAGACATGCTATTGAAATAAGGTCTTAACCAACTTACATTGTGGCCTAACCATAATTACCTACTGTGTAGGCTACCCCCCCAAAAAAACAGCAGAGGGTATTTTATTGAGGACACCTGTCATCTTTGTATAAATAGTCATTCCAAGATGTTAGTGATGATTCTCATTTCCCAGATTGTCAGGGGAAATTACTTGTTGATGTCAAAACTACTTCAAGTCCTCAATCCTTAGAGAATTTCAAGAGCCTCTCAGCCCCTTCTCACCTCAAGGTATTCTTCTCCTGTTAGCCAACACATAGCTGAGAAGGAGACAGACAGAAGCACAACCTCATGAAATTCAGACCAATTTTTCCAGCTTTTTAAGTATTATTTCCTACTTCCTTAAAATTTAATGGAGGGTTACTACAGTGTCATACATTATTCATCAAGTACAACAAACTACAGTTTGTCTTTCCAGATACTTCTGGATTCAGGACTTAGGTCACCAGCCCAAAATTTATCCCATTATCAACTCTAATAGACAATGAGGATAATGAGGTCAACTCTAATAGACAATTTAGTTCATATCCTATATTCTTGGCCAAAATCCTATTATTCTATTAGTCCATTACTCAATTTTTATTGACCATAATTAAATTATTTCTAATCTTAATAACCTTTTTAAGAATTATTTTGTAGTAGTAGCTATACAAACATTGTTAGTACTTAATAAAAATGATTACTCATTAATGCAGTTTAGTTTCATGTTTTCCATTTTTGAAAGGGAATTGTTAATTAGTTATTAATATATGGTATGTAGCAGATACAAAAGACTTAGCTCTGTGTAGAAAAAAGAAAATTCCAAAATCAGAGATGACAGAACATAAAACTAGACAGCCATCTTGCCAATTCACATTGGCAAATGCAACAATGCGATAATGTAACTAAATAAAATCCCTGTTGGAAGTCTCACCGACAAGCCTTTTAGAATGGACATTATAGCACATTTGTGGTAGTGGGAAAAATCCCAATTTGAGGCAAAGGTAGTTTTGATGGCTCTTGACATCTCAATGACTGGGTAACAATAAATTAATCATTCACACATGTCAATGCCTCCGTTTCTATTGATACTTTGGTGAAAGAGAATGGATGGCATTTGTATTTGAAGACCAAGAGAGGCAGTATGTCACAATGTTAGGTGCCTAACCCTGAAAACTGAATGAGTTTGCAGCCCATTTTGACACAATCCATAAACAACCTAAGACAAGTTGCTCAGGGTCTCTATGGCTCAGTTTTTGCATTTATAAAATGGGGATGATAAAAATACGCCAACTTTAAGGGATATTGTAAAGATTAAATGAGTAAATGTAAAATATGGAGAAGAGTACCCAGTCCAAGCAATAATTCAATCAATGTTATGTCTGTAGCTATAGCTAACAAACACAATACTGTATTTTTAAAGTAATCAGAAGATACATTTGATGAGGTTGTGACTGTTCCTCTTAACATTTCCTTGTCTCACATTTCCAAGCACTTCTCAGTGAGAAAATATTAAACTGAAACACAAGAGCAAAAGAAGTAAGTCCCAACTCCGAATCAGGATATGGTGGCTGCCTCTGCCACCAACCAATGGAGACCTTAAATCATCTGGGCTCTTGAGCTCGTCATTTGAAAACTAAGTAGAATAATTAATTATGTGTAAAGTCCCTCCAGGTCTTGCATTTTCTCTGATGAGATGGTATTTGATAGTATTATCTTCGAGTAATCAGAATGCCATTATCTTCAAATAAGCAAATAAACACAAATGCCATTTTCAACAGGTGTGTTTGCTTTGGTATATTTCGCTTATTTTCCTTCTTATAAATTTAAATCCAAGGTTTGTGTTGACCAAAATAGATAGAATATCATGTATGTTGAACCAGAAATATGACAAAATGTATTTTTTCTACCAAAGAGTCAAGAGTAACAGTATACTCTAAATGAACATAATTTTAATAAAAGTAAACTTCTAGTTTAGGACAACTTGGAAAATAAAAACTTCAGTTGAGACCTACATGAAGGAAAGGGAGCTGAGAAGATGAGTAATCGCAAGTATAACTCTAAAAGGAAAATTTAAGTTTCACTTTAGAAAATATGTGTAAAAAATGTTCTCTGCAAAATACACATTGTCTTGAAGGGAGGTACTAAAGATTCTGAAAGAAGACATAATACCAAGCCAATTACAATTTTTAAAAATAGTATTATCTGAAGGAAACAGATAAGTGCTCACAAGGGATGGGGAAAGTTGGTTCAGGAAAGAAAAGGGAAAAAAATAAATGTAAAACGTAAAAGGGTCCCAAAAACTGATGAAAGAGAGGAAAGGGGGCTTTCTAGATCACTAAGGGATAGTACAGAAACATGGGGGAAAATGCATGAAAGAAAGAAACAGAAATGATATCAAAAGTAGACTGCTATGACAGTCAGAAATATATCCTTCATATTTCAAAATGTAGAGTAAGAAGAGGCCTAGAATCTTCAAATATGTCACTGTCATGAAAGATTTGTTTTAAAAGACTGAGAAAAGGTTCTAGATTAAAGCAGACTAAAGAAAATACATGATTCTTGATAGATCCCTAGAATTAACAAACAACAACAACAAAGTTATAAAGCCATTGGGACAATCAGGGAAATTTGGGTACGAACCCTCAGTTAGACAACAGTGCTGAGTCAATGATAAAGTTTCTGAGAATGATAATTTATATTGGGGCTGTGTAGCAGAATGTCTTATTATTAGGAGATGTATGCTAAAGTATCTAGGGGTAAATAAGGTGGTAAGATGCAACTTACTCTCAACTGGTGCAAGAAAAAATGTAATAGGAAAGGAGATGGAGTAAATATGGCAAAGTTCTGACAATTAGTGAGTGTAGATAAAGAATCTGCAGGTTTTCATTGTCTTATCCTCATCATTTCACTGTAGATTCTAAGTTTTTCAAAATAGAAAATTTTCTCAAAATTAAAAAAGAAAGCATTATTCACAGATAACTTTTGACTAGATAACTGGTGATACTGTTTACAAAAACTGAGTTTTCAGCTGTGCTCCACCTATCTCATCTATCATCCTTTTCACCTAGAACTTCATCAAAGGGGAAATGTGTGAAACTGAATCAGTTGCAGTTGCTGATTACTCTGCATGTAAGAATACACCATGTTCTTTAGAGGTTAGTGCTCCTCTTATAATTAGAACCACAAGAGTTTTTCTACTGCCAGTTATTTTGTGGTATCTATTGGGTAACTTCGAGAACAAAAAAATGGGAACTTCTAAATGCAAATTCAGCCTGTGGTATTAAAAAAAAAAAAAACCACGTAGACCTGGGGAATTTCTTTTCCTAGGCTTAGGTAGCAGTGTAAGCTCTTGAGTGGACAAACAAAAAGGGGGATTTTCACAGATACAGCCATAGGTCTCATAGCTCTTGGGCAGACATGGATGGTGGAGTATAAGCTGATTTTGGCAGTCTACCTTTAAAAAACGTGTATTGAGCACTTTTTAATATCAAAAGATTAATTTCTCTAACAGTTTAAAAGACAAAAAGCTCTAAAAGGAACCCTCCCCAAAAGGTTGAATTTTTGCTATGTTGAAGCATTCTACTTTTTAAAATTATAATGAACAATTCTGGTAAGGATGAATAAATAGTTTATACACTGCTAATTTCAGCATAAATTGGTACAACATTTTTGGCAAATAATTTGGCAAGAAGTTTCAAGAGTTACAAAAATATATTTTTCTTTGATCACATCTTGCAATTTATCCTAAGGAAAGAAAGAGAATGAGAGAGATAGAAAGAGAGAGAGAAGAACTGAGGGAGACAGGAGAAGGGGAGGAAGGAAGGAAGGAGGGAGGGAAAGAAGGAAGGAAGGAAGGGAGGGAGGAAGGGGGAGGGAGGGAGAGAGGGAGGAAGAATAGAGGGGGAAAGAAAATTCTATATTGAAATGTTTATATCATGTGCATCAACATTAAGTAGATAAAACTTTTGCAAACCATAGGTCTATAAAAAAAAGGAAAAATGCTGCCATATAAAGCCAAGTGAAGAATATAGGATTAAATATTGCATCTATGTCATGATTCAACTACATAAAGTCATGAAGTAGAAGTTGATCTATTGGGATCAAATCAGGATAGGAAGTAGTTTTCCTTTTCAAAACTGCCACTGCTATTATTATGAGAGTAGGCAGGTTAATTGCTCTCTCAATGGGATAGGGCTTGCACACTTCAAAATCTACTATATTGAATATATCTTTTGGGGTGTCTATAAATATACATTTTATCTTCACCTTTGCTGCAGACTGTCCATATGAAACCATAT
Organism: Mormoops blainvillei; assembly: GCA_004026545.1. NCBI lineage: Eukaryota > Metazoa > Chordata > Mammalia > Chiroptera > Mormoopidae > Mormoops > Mormoops blainvillei. Next base: position 6,139 of record PVJD01004678.1, read on the forward strand.
TAAATTCCCATTGCTTTTCAACCTATTCTGCTACAAAACATCATTTCAAGACATGAAAACAATATTTACAAGATTAGAAAAACTATTTATGTCAATTTTGTGACCACATTTATTTTAATTTCTTACCTTTATACTGTGATTTTAGAACTGGCAACACTTCTATTTCTAGTTGCTAATTAAAGAAGAGCCATGCAGTATAATAATGGCTAGAATGAAGACTCTAGAGTTTAGGTAAATCTCAATTTGATTCCCTTTTGTGCGCACTAGTTGAGTTCCCTTGGGTAAATTTCCTATCATCTATCTGCACCTCTATTTCCCCATGTGTAAATTGGTACAAAAGTTACATCTACTATTTAGGGTTATCATGAAGATTAAATGAGTTGATGCACATAAAGTTCATTGAATAGTGCCTGGCATGTAACAATGCTCAGTGAACATCAGAGATTGCTTTTGGTGCTCTTTAATCTGCAACTTTCACACGACAAGCATTTGGGCCCAGAGGTGGTCAGAATAAGGTAGTGCTTTAATACTGTAGTGCTTCGCTCTATATTTAGATCATTTCACTATAGCCAGAATACTCAGGGGTAATATTCCTTGAAGATGTCTTCAAAGCCCTAGGTCTATTACCATATAAGATAATTATATTAAATAATATAATCATAGGGGTGTCGGAGATTTTAAAAAATTACTCTGCAAAGTTATATCCAGATATGTTCATTCTTCAGTCTCAAAGACTGTAAGAAATTGAGGAGGAACTGAAGAGTAAATTTTGATCATCCTGAGACCAATGTTGATGGAGTTCAATATTCTAATGCATCCGTTTGAATTTTTAATACCAACAGTCAGCGTTTGGACTACTCAGAAGATATTCAGCCAGTTTATGTAATCTACACTTCTTTGTCTTTCTAAAAAAAGTCAACTGTGTATAATGGGAATTTAACCAAAGTTTTTTGAGTGTCTAGTTTTTTAATCCAGTCATTATCAGGAAAGCAAGAAGAGGGCCAAGAAAACCTCTTTGGCATAAGCAGAAAAAATTTAATGCTAATAAAGAAAATAAGTATGCAGATTGAGTCCTGTTACTATTCACCAAGCAGCTCTGAGCACTGATAATGAACAAGGTTGTATATGGGCACAGTGGAGACACAGATGGCACTATTTTTGCTCACAAGTAGCTTACACTTTATGTGATAAAAAGATACTCATGAATAAATAATGGTGAACTAGTAAATGCACACAAAATACAATCCTAATAGCATGATTGTAAGTAAGCTTTAAACCTTAACTGCTTTATTCCAGCAAGTAGCAATCTTTTGGATCTTGTTAGTTTTAACAATCACTTAGGTCTTGAACTTTCAACATTTCATTAACTGAAAGAAGAGGCTGGGGCAATCACTGTTGCAATAGCATGAGTGTCTTTTGTTTGTTGTGTTTTTTGTTTTTTTTAATTCTCACAGGCACCAACTGATAGCTAAAAAACTGTACCTCCACAGGATGTGTTCAGAGAGTTTCAAGGCTCAACGAAGTTCACCCTCTTGCTGTCATGGATACAATTAGACATTTGCTATAACTCCCAGGTTAATTATCAAGTGAGTATTTTGTTGGACTAATAATGCCAAGGTTGTTGCCCTCGTGATGAGGAAAGACAGTACTGAATATTTCACCTCGTTCTTTCTGGTTGACATTCAGCAATATCTGTTATTTGGCAGATCAACCTGACCTGGCTTATGTCTGAAGAGACCACATGGGTCACACAAAGCATTCTGTGCACATATAACAAGTTCCATTACCATACAGTATAAGCTGGGTTTCCTCTGTGCACTAAAATAAAACATGCTTTTTTCACTTAATTGATGAAACATTTTATTTTGGAGCAGCATTTTACTGAATGTAATCTCCAAAAATATTTCAATATTTCTAATTTCTGGGAACTTGATCAATATATTGACACAGTAAAAGAGTCTATTCCTAGTAAAAATCATGTATATAACTTAGAAAGCAAGTTGCTCGGTCATATCAAAAGTGATTTCAGAGTAAGTACAAATGTGGTGATTTGTTTTATTACAATAATAGAAATGACAGTAAAAAATGTGATCTTTTCTTTTCCTAGAACAATGCCTAGCACATTGTAAGCTCTTGATAAGGATTTCTTGAATAAACGAATGTCTTTGGCTATCCTGGGAAAGTAGAACTCATTTGGCATTTATACCTAGTATTAATTTCCTGGTGATTTCCACTGGTATTTTAGGGACACATTTTGACACCCTAATAACCTAATTCCTTGTTATTCAAAGTGTGGTCCACAGACAAACATCATTAACATCACCTAGGAGCTTGTGTGAACTATAAAATCTCAGACCTAATAAGTCATAATCTTGATTGAAATTTGAGAAAACCTGACATAAAACAGGTGAAATAGTTTTAAAATGAACAAAGTGTGCCTTAAAAGGAAACACAAGGAAGTAGATCTTATAAATGGTTACAAAACCAGAGGTGACCTTTGGAAGGTCCAAAATATTACTTGCACTTATGGTGTGGTATGTACACAAAGTCAGATGGCTGTACCCAAGTAATTATGAAAGTCTGGTTAAGTTACTTAACCTGTCTTAGAGTTATTTGTATAAACAAACTAACAAATAAATAAATCAAACTAAGATAGAGGTCTTCTAGCCCTAATGTGACTTTTCCCTTGTCTTCAAGTACCTTGGGTTTAATTTCCTACAAATTAATAGGGGCATCTCTTTCACCTTAAGTCATTCCATTTCGGCCACTCCACATGCCTCTTACCCCCTCCCACTCACCCCCACTCTGGCTGTTGCCTGAGACATGCTTTATGCTATATGCATTCTGAATACACTCCTGGCCTGCGAACTGTCAAAACAGCATTTACTGTGAAAAGCCATTGTCATTTCGGAGAGATCAGTGAAGAATTTACTCATATATATTACATGTACCCTCACTCAATTAATGAGGCACAGTCAAATAAATGCCTAATCCTTGTCATATCTGCCCTTCAACACATATTCAATCCTATTACACCTCATACGCTCAGACCAGATGTATTTTTTTATCCTCTGCACATATTTGAATGGAAACCATTTATAAAGATCTGTTTTGTATTTTCTTTAGTTTTATATTTAAATTGTTCTATTAACTTAAGGGTTTTTAGCACATTTAAAGGGAATACCATAGAAAATAATTACTAGCAGAGCTTTAAAGAAAGCTGAAGTCCATATTTATATCCCTAGACTGAAGAAATATTGTGTATGGGACATGATTTAAGCAAAACATTACTAATAAACATAGTGAGTATCAGCAAGTCATGACTTAAGTGGCACAAAACAACACTGCAGTCTCACAGCCACCACCCACCCCTGTCAGTTGGGACCTTCCTTTCACATAGTCCAAAGACTTAGAACTGGAAAGCCATATGGTTCTAAGAAAAACTTGATATGGTGACTTAAAGATATCATCAAATTCATGCCACACTTCTCTCATAAAGATGTGAAGTCTCTTTCCCCTCCCCTTGAACTCAGACTGAACCTATCACATACTTTGACAAATAGAATGTGACAAAAATGACTATATTACTTTCATGGCTATGTGTTCAGAGATCTGTATATTCTGCTTTGCCACTGCTGAAACACTTTCACTTAGAAGCTAGCCACCATGTAAGAAGTACAACTACTCAGAGACCACCAGGCTGCAGAACTTCAAGCTAACCATGTGGAAGGAACGAGTTCACGTCAGGGAATCCCAAAGGACCATATCTTTGAGGAAACCTTGCTTGGAACTTCAGCTCTGCTCAACCACCAGATGGGTGCAAATGAATGAAAGAGATAGCTAAAGACTAATAGAGCAGAAAAAAATTACCCAAGCAAATTCTGCCTTAATTTTTGACCCACAGAATCATAAGAAAATAAACTTGTTATTGAGAGTACTAAGTTTCAGTGTAATTTGTTATACAGCAATATATAACCAAAATACTTGGAAACCAATTATTTTCTCTCTTTTATTACCTTGTTGTCTTTCTTCTAGCTCTATGTTTCCTGACTGGCCTGCTCATTCTGTTCTTGCACTGTTACTGAGAAAGTTTTCCTAAAACCTCCAGGCAAAACTCTGGAAGGAATTGACTCAGTGAATTATCTCACCATCTTGGGCAGAACCTTTTGTACCAATCAGCCTTATAGGTAACTGGTATTTTTATGGGTAGGCCTTAATTAGCCAAGTGCCCACTCTGGTCAAATTAGTATCCTACTCTGCACAAAGAATTAGAAAGAACCCGGTGCTCCTTTCCTGACAAAGGCAGTTCCTAGGCACATTGGGCATGACTTGAACCTAACCTGATTGTTCTAAACATTTCATGATTAAATCCCTAGTCCTTTGAAAAATACAGACACTCCCTGCACATGTGAATCGATTCATCGATTATTTAAACTTTAATACATATGAGAAATTTCCAATATGATCTAGCTTAATCTGAGCTTTAACATTGGAAAAGAACGAGGTGGTCTGGGATTTATAGATATTTGATCAGGCAGAGGTACTAAAATGAAGTCAACAGGGACTTAAAGGAAAGGTTAAAGGACTGTGAAGAATAATTTTTCTCAATTTTGTCTAGAGCTTGGCTTTAGTTGATAAGTGTTGATAATTTAGTTTATGAATGTTGATAAAAGACAGGATTTTTTTTAGACAGGTGGGATCGCTTAAAATATGGTACAGAGAGGATAATAGAGTGATTAAACCATGTGACAGTAAATGAAGAGCAAAATGGAACAATAAGATACATGAGGGATGTAAACAAGAAGTTGGAGCCTAGAAATGGAGGATGAGAGCAGAAATTGGGGGAAACCTAGAAAGCATAAGGCCAGGAAGAGGCCTTATATGCCTCTCCGGTAAATTCTCATACTTAAAATCAGCATTTGCACATTGGACATATGTATATGACCATTACTGACTTCTAGAATTTGATGGTCTGTATGCTTCCAGGGGCTTTCAGAGTTTTGAAATGGTGTATTTCCCTTATAATTTGTTGAGGAATTCCCAATTTAAAAAATACCTTATTTCAAATATCAGGGCTCTTTCTTTGCTGTGCAGGTGATTCAACATGTTGAGTTCAGGAAAGAATAAAAAAATTACCCAAGTGATTATCCAAAAGTCAAATAAAGTAGCCTCATGCATCAGTGACTGTCAAAATCTAGATAAAGCATATGCATTTCTCACGCAAGAGAAAATTTCATTTGTTCATTCAAGCTTATATAACGTAAAAGATCTTAAAGAACAATTTGTCTAGTATTAATTGAACTAAACTTCATTTTAATCGAAGACTATACAATCATGAAATAAAGAACTTTAATTTTTCATGTTTTCTCTACAATATTTGTTTCTTTTTAATCAGCAGTATATCATAGCAATCAAAACTATAAAAACAAATTCAATGAAATTGATTTCAATGTGTCTTGCACTTATTAAGACAAGAACACAAGAATCTGACTTTCGTACAATAAAACATCAGGAAAAAGGATGGGAACACCAGGAAAGAATATATACACCAGAATCTGGCCAAGTGTGTATTTTGGTGAGGGTACTATAGGAGAGATACCTAGTCATGTGAAAATGTCTCTCGTTCTCTTGAACCTTGCAATAGAAGATTTCCATTGCAATTAGAATGAATTCTAAATTCTTCCTCTTGGTCTCAAGTCTGTTTACTTTACTGACCTCATTTCTATATGCTCTCCTACACAGCAAGCTAGTCCTACTGGCCTCTGTTTGTTTCTTTTTTTTAATATTTTTAAAATTTTTCAATTATAGTCAATATACAATATTATACTAGTCTCAAGTGCACCGTCCCATGATTAGACATTTACATAACTTATGAAGGAATCACCCCAATAAATCCAGTACTCATCTGACATTATACATAGTTATTACAATATTATTGACTATATTCCCTATACTGTACTTTACAGCCCCATGACAATTCTGTAACTGCCAATTTGTACTCCTTGATCCCTTCCCCTTTTGGCCTCTTTTGGTTTTTCAAATAAGTAAATCTCTGCCTGGCCTCCGGGTCTTGGCTCTTGCTTTTCTCTCTGGCTATAAGGCTCTGCCCCGGGTCTTTCCACGACTGGCTCTTTCTCATCATTGAGGCCTTGGTTCCCAGAGAGGCATTTTCCTTCCTGACTATCTGCAGTAGACAGAGCTCTAAGATAACCTCTCAAGATGCCTGGCCCTGGTGTACATGCATGCCTTCCTCCAGTTATTTAATCGAACACTAAACTAGCTCCTGCTATAAAGGAATTTTGAAGATAGAATCAAAGTCCCAAACCTATTGACCTTAAAATAGGGATATTAACAGGGTTGACCTGACCCCATCATATGAACCTGTCAAAAATAGGTAATTTTCTCTTGCGGATAGCAGAAGTCAGAGATTCAAAGCATGAGAAGGATTTCACATGCTATCGCTGACTTGAAGATGGAGGAAGTCAAAGAATGTGGGCGAAACTGTCTGAGATGAGAGTAGCCCCTGCTGACTGCTTGAAGGAAACAAGGATCTCAGTCCTACTCCTTCAAGGAACTGAATTCTGCTACTAGCAGCAATGAGTTTGGAAGTGTGAACAAGAAGCGGGCCACACAGCAAGCCTGACAAGTTCAGTGACTGAACGGAACCACACAGGGTGATCTGATTATAAATTCCTAACTGGGCAGGTCATGGCGGGTAGTCACATCTCAAGCCTATTGCTTCCTTAGCAAAGGTCAGTCTTTACCTTAAGGGAGCTCTGTCCATTGCTCTTGTGCATCTAGGGTAACATACCTTTGAAATGTCAGACTAATTTTCTTTTCCAGGACCCTTGAAGGCACAACCTCAGGCGCCAGAGTGTGATACCACAAAACTCATTACCTTATTGCCCTCATATCATTTCTATTTACTGTTCATGTTAAATAGTAACTGTCCTGTACCCACCAATGTAAAAGGAGTATATGTCTCTTCATTTTGCTTCCTATCCAATCCTAACCATTTCCCCACTGTGCTTTCTCCACCTTCTTAATCTGCTACCAGTGGATTTCTGTAACCTTCCTTAGGCTTTTCTCCTTTGATTCTAAATGTATAAAAAGAACTGCAAAACTGCCATTCTCTTGAGCATTTTCTCAGTCTTTGAGATCTTGCTTCTAGGCATGTCCTCAGTTTTTTTGGCTGAAATAAACTCATAAAATTTCTCTGTAGGTTTGGATGTTTTTTCCTTGACAGAAACATATTTTATCACAGAGCCTTCAGGTAAAAATGAATCCTAGCCAACAACTTGATTCTAGTGTTTGAGTCCCTGAGCAGAGAACCAAGTCCCACCATGCCAGACTTCTGACCAAATGGAGCCATGAGATAATTAACTGGTGATGTTTACACTGCTAAGTTTTTGGCAATTTGTTACAGATCAAGAAAAAACTAATTCACCATCCTAATCTAAAAAATAATCTGAAAATATCACACTGCCTATTGTTTATACACAGCCTGTGTACAAGTGATTTTTTATACACAGCCTGTTTTTTTTCCTTCATAATGTATGAAAATTTATGGAATTAATACTATTTATTTGCTTGCTTACTTGATAAATGTCTCTCTCCTAACATTAGGCTATAAGCTCAATTGGTGAATATAAAAGTTGCTCAGACTTAAAATTTGTTTAATAAATAGATAAATGTCTAAAATTAAGTGAAGTTTTTTTCAACAAGATCTTTTTATCAAATATTTTTGTCAAATAACTTTCATCAAAAAATTTAATCAAATTTTGTATCAAGTGTTTTTATCAAAACACCATCCTGAAAAAACATTTTAATAATGGTTTGTACTTGTCAGGACTGCTGTGGACTCTTAAAGGCCTAAAGGTACTTCCATAATACAGATTTCATTTTATAGTTAGGGTTTAGCAAGATGGAACATGCATAAATACCAAAACTTGCAATTCTAAACATCTCATCTGATTATTTGGTTCACCCCAATGCTGTTTTTAAAAAATGCTAGTCTTCATTGATGTGAAATGGCATAAAAAGTTTGCTAACAAATAATTTCACAGGCCAACAAGAGAAATTGCCAAGAAAAAGTCCTCCCAGGGTAATTTTTTTAAATGTTAATTTTCTTTATTAACAGCCTAAACGAGACATCTTTGTTGGTCCCTCCAAGTCCCCTCTGCTTCCTTCTCTATCTCACTTTTTCCCACAGAGAGTTGGTCTGTAATGAGCCCCACATCAACAGGCTTCTATATCCTCTAACTTCGGATGGGTTTATCTCAATGTTTTTCAAGAGAAATGATATATAAGATAAAATATTGTATAAATATGTATTTAAATTTTTAAAATATATAAAAATTTTAAATTTTCTAGTAGCACATTTTAAAAATTAAAAAGAAAATATTTACATGTATTGATAAATATACAATTAATATGTGTTAATATCTAATAATATGTACCTTCAATACATATATCCAAAATATTATGCTTCCTATTTTTTAATTCATGTAAAATGGTTAATGTATTAATAGTAATGGTAAGGTATTTTATATATTTTTAATACTAAATTTGCAAAATTTGTTGTATATTTTACACTTTCAACCACATTTCAAGTGTTCAGTAGCCATGTGTGACTAGCCTGCCATATTTAAAAGTGCAGTTTAGCATATTGGAAGGCCTGGCTGGATCACAGAGAGGGCAAAGGGTAAATCTGGAATATTATTTCCTGACTCCTTCTCTGTGGAGTCGCCTCAAACTTGCTTTGTCCTTCATCCTACAGTTACAACTCCTTTCACGGCGGCCTACTCTGTGTGGTGCTCCCTTCTGGTTCTGGTCACGATCCCCTTGTGTTGGCCCTTTGATCTCAGGAATGATAATAGTGTTCTTTGTGATTTCCATAAACCTTTTCCTAACACTTACAATACCTCTTTACTAAACACTTCTCTAATTATCTTTATTTGAGTATTCCCTCTGTTCCTTGCTTGGGCCCTTTTCTGACTCACAGATCTTTTACTGAGATTCTTCTAAAAGGTTTGAGGACCATGTTCTGGAAGTATTATTTTGGAAATAAACAATTCTGAATATCTACCTATCGAATGATAGGGTGGTATATTTAAAAAGTGCACTAATAAGCAGAAGAATCCATTGGAATTTAATAAGCTAAAATTGCTTAAAGTAATTATAAAAGTGCCTAATGGGAGTATACCTTCTGTATTCAATAACTATTGTTCAATTAAAAAATGAGCATGACAGAAAAGTTGTTTTTTTTTTTAAAAGTTGAAAGAATCTTAAAACTTTAAATGTCAATATTTTCCCATGTTCCAAGCCTTCTTCTGTTCACAGTATTCTGGCAAGAATAAAAATTCTGGAAGTCCTGACAGGTCTTACATTTTATGGGTTAAAATAACCCTTTTCAGAAGAATGTGGGAAACAATAAAATGATCCATTTATGTAACATAGATATTAACTTGATTAGCTTTATATTATTGATTTCTAATATTTATCTTGACTGAGGACTGTTAACAAATTCCAAAAAGGAAATAACATATAAATATCTTTTTTAAGTAGTACAGAATATACAGATTTGAAGAAAAAATGTTTGGCACAAGTTTTTAATAAGAAAACTTCCTCTGTGCCCTCTTATGCAAGAAAGGAAGTTTCTCCACCTGTGTAATATAACCTCTCATATGAGCTGTTTGGGGAATTTCAGAACATTCTTTTGGACCTACTGAAGGACATGTCTCTTTTATCACAAACTGTGATAATAATTTTCAAGCTTTTATGAAACAGAGAAAATTCAATTATGTATTCTTCTCCAGAGAAATACAGACATTTCAATGAAATGTTTGTTTTTGTAGAAATCCTCAGCCAAAGAAGTTGTTCCTGGGACAGATAGAACAATCTAGGCTGAAGTGAAAAGTGCTTGGTCTTCAGTAATTGACCTTAATCTAATGTGAGGAAAACATGCTCTCCTGTCCTCTAAAAAATAAAGTGCTTATCTGATTATACAGAGAACAAAATGGTAGTAAACACACTATTGCAGAACATATTTGAATGAGATTTCAGGAGGTATAATAAAAACAAAAACACAAAATCAGCTTTAAAAGCTAAACTCCATTGGTCGCACTGATGCCAGCCAGGGCCCTCTGTGCTTTGAAATGGTTGGCAGCACCATGACATTTTGTGTACAGCTAATTTTGTGGCTAAACTTACACTTAGATATTGGTTAAAATAGAATGGGGAGTGGAAAGGTTACTCTTTAAGTGCCCTCATTGAAGCACATGTGGATTCATCTGAAGAAACTCATATTTTAAGGGCAATCACTTGTAAAACCACAGGAGGGCTACCCCAAACCTCGCCACTTAGAATTGGCTTCAGAAGCCTGGCTTTGAATAACAAATTGTCAATCAGTAAATTGGGTTTCATGCATACCATCTTCTGCTTCTGATCAAAACAGCGCATTCATTTAAAGTGGTAAGGGATGAACTTGTTGAATAAATAGTCTCAAGAAGAATATATTCTTTTCTGGGAATAAGTCCAATGAATTACCCAAGAGAGTCTCAAAATTGTTAATGCAAATATCCCTCAGTCAATCATTAAGAAAAATTTCACCTACAAAATTCAGTAATCTAGAATTTTAGGTTACTCTTCCTCAGCAAAACGTGTGGAGAATTATAGAGGGGGAAAAAAAAAACAGTGTTATAGAGAAGGAAATCTTAAGACTCAAAGCATTGTGGGATAAAAGGTAATAAGTGAAAACTGTTGTATAGGTTAATGTCTTGACACAGGAAGACTGCAATAAGAAGCCAGGAAAGACATTATACCATCAAAGCTTTTTTAATTTTTGTAACGATAATTTGATTTCACAACTGGAAGGTAGTAATATGGTGGCAACATTTAATGGAAAAATATGCTACTTACTTTGAAAGTAAAAAATTCTATCAATAGCATTTATTTTAAAATCACACCAACAGTTACTAAAAAAGCTGGCTCACTTTTCTCAAAATTATGTTTCCTAAAAGTCTTCAATAAGAAACATAATCTATTATTGGCATTATGTTACATGATTATTCCTCATAGTGGTATGAAACTGTATCTTAGTGTAAATACTTAATTTTTAACTTTTGCTTTGCAATGGAAAATAGGTAATAGTATTTTACCCAACTCCAGATACATAACGGGCTATCAAGAAATTTTATATTGTTAACTGGTAGTTAATTTTTTGAATTTATATCAAATAAAATTTCAGGTTCTAAATATCTGTTTCTACAGAGTAATTCCTGAGTCTCTTGTGGAGACAGGTTTATACTCAGTACTAATGTTAATATCAGAGAACAAAGTGCATTCTTTCCTATGGATGAAAACATCAAGGGGGAGTATTATAAAATCTTCATTAAAGAAAATTGTTTAACTGTATAAAAAATCCACTGAAAAAAATCCATGCGTGGAGTTTCATTTCTCTATTTTTGACTTGTGTAGATGTGAAGCCCAGCTTGTTTCCTCCTTTGAGTGAGAGCAGCATTTAAAGTCACTTTTCTGGAATACACTCCTCTGTGGCAGCTCAGGCCTAGCTGAGTCACCTGCTTTCTGCCATGAAACATAGTTACCTTGAAGGAAAATTGGTGTTAATTTTCCTTGTTTTGAATTTTACTCAGATTCTGAGGAAGTGGAATAAGTCTTTGGTTTGAAAACAGGCCATCTTTTCTTCACAGAAAATATATATTAGAGGTAGAAGACACATAATTCAACAAAAAATGAAGGAAAGAATTGAAATATGTATTGCTTCGGGTTTCTTCCTCACCCCCAGGTTGGTTGGCTTTTGTTTTCCTCCAAGGCATTATCAGATGAATTTTTTTCTTAAATCTTTTGTAGATGTGAGGGTTTGAAATGAGAGGTCAAGTTTAGTATTTCCTTTCCTTTTTCATATCTGTTTTCTTACCTCTTGCTGTTTCAGAAAGTAATGGAACAAATACTAAGATTGTAATTCTATCCTTAAACTGATGTTTGCTTAATTTGAAGTTTAAAACTTCTATTTCTTTCATATGGAACTGAATGTTGCTGCCAAAACTCTTTATCTTGCTTTATATCTTTCTGATATAAATTACAGATTCTCAGTCACTCCCTAAAATTTAATCATTATTTATAATTTTAGCATAATTCAAGAGCATTTTGAAAACATACAGAATTAAATGCTTTGAGTTTTATATATACTTAGATAGAATTGAATTGTCTTTTTAAATAAGCTACCCAGAAAACTCTGATGCATCCTAGCTTCTGAAAACCATTGCCATAGAGAGTGCTCCCTCCATATTGTAAGACTAAAAGGAAGGTTAGGTTTCATTTAGTTTTTGGTCACCTAATCTGCTACACACACACACACCACGCTGATTACTTGGAAATAATAATCCATTGTATTTGATGGGTACAGTTAGGTTACATGCTAAGCTGATGTAATGAAGAATGACCAAGATACTCGTACAATGCTTTAGATAATACAGAGTTTATTTATTTCTCATGTGTGGTGCAAGGTAGGTGTGTGGCCCCAGTCCAGGAGGTTATTTAGGGATTCAAGTTACCTCTACCTTGCTGTTCTGTCTCCTCTAAAGTGTTAGCCTCTTCTGTGTGGCCCATGGTCAACACTGGCTCATAGTAGCATGTCCACAATCCAACTCACAATGGGGGAAAGAGAAAAGGTGGAGGGTAATAAAATTCCTTTAAAAATGTGATCAATATTTGTATACTTTACTTTTACCCATGGGCTAAAATTTTAAAAATTACAAAAAGCAGCTTAGTTTATACGATATACCAGAAGACAGCCAGAATACTTCTAACATCATTAGAAAATTCCCAGCATTTCTTTTTAATCTTAATTAATGCGTGCACATGTTACGTGCTAATAAATTATTTTTAGTCTTAATGTAGACAATTATAGCAATCGGTGAGCCTATTTTCTTCCATCTTTTTAAAAAGATTTTATTTATATTATTTTTAGACAGAGGGGAAGGCAGTGAGAAAGTGAGGAAGAGAAACATCAATATGTGGTTGCCTCTTGCACATCCCCTACTGGGGACCTGGCCTGCAACCCGGGCGTGTGCCCTGATGGGGAATTGAACAGGCGGCCCTTTGGTTCACAGGCCGATGCTCAATCCACTGAGCTACACCAGCCAGGGCTCTCTTCTACATTTTCATGAAAAATACCTAATGTGTTTCTGTCTTGGAAAAGAAAAAATAATTCTACCAACCATCTTCTTAAATTTTCAATTCACAGATAGAGAATGAGCCAGAAACTTAATCATTTCTTCTTTGAAGTGCTAACCAGCTCAGTTCATGTATAAACATATACATGGATAAAATTTGCAAAGTAAAGCGAAATCCAATTTTGTTTAGACATTAAATAAGAATACATAAAATGATGTGTATACAATGTTCATCTACCTTGTTCCCCAGTGATAACCCCTAATCACAGTTACCTTTGGTCTCACTACAAACACTGGGTACAAATATAGGTACAAGTCACCTGACTGACTTTTCTTCTTTATTACATCTTGGGAATGAAATAGGGAAGGTTTCAGTGGTGTTCAAGAAGAGATACACAATCAAAACTTGATCTTCAAAATTCTCACATCTGATCATATTGTTCCCATGATTAAGCCATTTCATGACTTCTCTTTGCTCTTGGGTTAAAGACTCTTTCAGCTGGGAAGGAAATAAACTCAACATAAACTGGATTGAGCCCTCAAAAAAAATGGGACAAAATGGAGGGGGTATCGACCCACATGATGAAATATTTCAAAGTTAGATTATCTTTAGGTTCAGCTACATGAAGTGGTTTAAATGGTATCAGCAAAACTGAGTCTTACTCTCTATTATATCTCTCTACTCTCTTGTTGCCTATTTCAGTTTTATTGTCAGGTGGGTGCTCCATTTATGATAGGTGCTAGAAACTCCAGGCTTATATTCTATATCTGCAGCAATCCCGACAGACATAAAATGCCTCCTCCTCTGTCCCAGAACTATCCCACTGCTTTTGATTTAACTGGCCATAATAGGAATATGTAATTCAGATGTCCAGAGTCAATCACTAAAATCAGGGATTTGCAATGTGCTGATTGATCAGGTCTGTGTGGATGTTGCCCTTCTGAAGCTGACAGTGAAATCAGATTCACTTCATCACCTCTAATAAGAGAGGAGTGTGGGGGTGGGGGGCAGAGGGAGTAATTGCACTGGGACTATCAGGGAGTGAGCCTAGAAACAATGGATTCTGGAGAGGCCAAAACATACATATTTACTACACCTGCTGGCTACACACCAGTCACATATCTTTTTTTACACCTGAAAGTTCAAAATTCCCCAAGCTTACATTAAGCAGTAATATCACATAGAGTCAAAAACATATGTACCAGCACCACTCAAGTTTTAACCAGTGACCGCATCTACCGTGAGTTCAGACTCTCTTGCTAATGTGCAGTCCTCGTGGTTCAGAAATCTATTGAAAAATGATACATTTAAGTGTCTCCAACATGCATGATATATATACATTTATGAGGAGGAAGCAAAATAACTACCATAAAAACTTCTACTTAGAAAGGGGAAATGGGAAGTGGTTGCATGCAACATACTATCTGCATATACATTATCCTGCTGAACAAGAGCAGGGGGTACCTTGTCTTGGTTTCAGAGTGAATTTCTTGGGGAGCCCTTCTGTCCACTCTTGGAGCTGTCTTCTGGAATGATTTCCCCCATAATTTGTCCTGTATGACCACAGCTGAGACAGGCCCTGGGGAGTATTTACTTTCCAAATACCATCCCCCAGTAATAGTGCTGTTTCTGTTAGTGCGGCTTTAGGATCCTAACTGAGGATTGCCCTGGGGGTTGAGTAATAACAGCCCTGAGGTTATGGGTGTTTGAGTCTCTCTGGAAACCCAAGTTCCTTAAAAGCTTTGTAAACTCCTCAATCTATTTGTTTCCAGTAAACTCAGTGAGCTAGCAACAAAAGCCAGAGTTAGTGTTGACGCCTAACATTTGAATCTAGATGCCAAAGGGGTTTGACCTTGGTGTTCTGTCAGCAGGGATGAGTAAGGCCCCTGGTTTCCGTCTTATTTTCCAGTTTCATTCTACCCTCCCCACCTTTGCTAAGCACTAAATTTAGACTGGAGCAGAAGCTTGAGTTTTCAAACCCCAAAGAGTTAAAATGCTCCTGACTCTCATCTGCTTTGGATGTCTGGGTAAGGGTTATTCTAAGGGTTTTCACTGCTCCTGACAAACCAGCTTTAACTACAGCTTGTCGCTTTCGTAAAGGACTTCATCAAACCTCACGAGAAGAAACCAATACATTGCTGATTTGTTTTCCCAAACATAGCCCCTCATCTCCTCTGTCAGCAGGTCCATGCTCTGAGGCCCAAGATACCACAAATAGCAAGTTAATCGACTGTTGTGTAAAATTTTCAGTTAAAGAAAGAGGGGTCTTCATTGCCTCTTTCCCACCTGGATTCTGCTAATTCTACATTTTAAAGCCTGTTACTTTCCATGCTTAATTTCCTGTACCTTTAAAAAAAGAAATAATTCAAAGCCCTTCCAGATCTAAGCGGCTAAAATATATCTCAAACAGGCTTGCCTTGGTAAGAGGAATTTACTGGTCCACAAAACTGAAGTTATGGAATAGATGTGTTTAGTAATGTCAATTGGACTCCCTCTTCCTCTCCGTTTCTCTTCTCTCCTCCGTGTTGGCTACACTGTAGGAGAAACATTTCCTTTGTAAAAAAAAAATGAGCTTTTCCCACCTGGTTGCCAAAGCTTTAGGTGTACATCCTGTAGTATTTGCAATCCCAGCAGAAAGAGAATTCTTTTCCCACGCATCACCACCAAAAGGCTGAAAGTTAGTCTTATCCGGCCTGATTTTTCTGGCCTGGGTTGTATGTTTCTGTTTAGTTACTCCTGTGTAGAGAGGTGGAGGTTATTCTCTGATTGGACAAGGTTTAACAGGTGCCCTTCCTTAAGCTAAAGGTAGAATAAATAGAGCTCCCTGAGCCTCCGAGTAACAAGTTCGGTTCCCCAAGGATAAATCACAGTGTTATTACCTGGCAAAAGGGAAAAACGGATCCTGAGCAAGTGAAATCAATAGATAATAACAAAAAATGACTCCACACTTAATGTGGCTTAGAAGGCCCTGCATACTTTGGCCCCTGCCCGCCTCACGGGCCTCATCTCATGACCTCCTCCAGCCACGCGGACCTTACGCGACTTCTCCCTCTGCTTCTGGGGCTTCCCTTTGCTGCACTGCCCTCTGCCTGGGACAAGCCTCCTCCTCGTGCCCCAGGAGATCAGTTCATTTCTTCTCATCTTCCAAAGGCTTTTCAAAACGAAATCTTAAGTTGACGCCTGAACTGAATTTTATCCTTCATTTTATCTTTACCCCTCCGCAGGCTCCACACTCCTCCTTTGTGGTGATTGTCATCATTGGAATTGAGTACTTAATTGTGTAATTACTTTTAGCTCTATAGGGACAAAACACTTCTGTCTGTAACTTTAAAAATAGTACTTATTAAATGAAGAAATGAAGAGCTTGAACAATGGACAAGCTATAGGATATATGTGGAGCTAGAGGTAATTTTTTTCTCCTCCCATTAATCTCTGTATTTCTGGATCCAGTTTTCCTCCAACACTCTCTTTCTTTTACACTGATTTTTCCCTATGTTGCATTTACTGTTGTCTTAAAGAGAAGATATTTTAATTGCATAACAACACGTGACTATGAGGAAAAAGTGGAATAAAAAAAAAATTTTTTTTTACATAAATTTCTCTGTTTAAGCCACCCAGGAGAAAGAGAGGGAGAGAAACATTGACCAGTTGCAGCTTGCATTCCCCCATTTGGGGACCTAGCCCACAGCCCAGGCATGTGCCCTGACTGGGAATTGAACTGGCAGCCTTTTGGTTTGCAGGCCAGCACTCAATCCACTGAGCCACACTAGCTAGGGTGGAATAAAACTAATTTTAAATTAGGTATTTCTGAGAGACACATCATGTTGCTTAATGCAAAGTGCTCACACTCTGAAATAGGCGAACCTGAGCACTAGTGTTAGTTGAACCACTTACTAGCTCTTTGTAGAAATGTATTCTCTCTGAGCTTTGACTGCTCTGTAAACTGCAAATAATAACATCTAACTTACAGGATTCTTGTAAGAAGATAAAAATAATACGTACTTTGTGTCCAGCACGCAGTAGGTAATCAATAGTTGGTATGTATTCTCACAGCTATCCTTGGTGCACAGAGCTGCCACCAGAGTAAGAAGCATGGATTAGAAACTACAGCCATCACTGCACATCGCCCAGATGGAGAGTCCCTGCCGCCATAGAAAACCTTTAGTTTATTTATCACTCGTGGTGTTTTATAATATACCCTTGTGTTATAAAGGAAGCTCTGACTTCTAGAACTGTATATTATATTACAGACATTACCTCAGCCTCGTCCAAACCATCAGCATTTAATTCATAATACATTTCACAGACCCCATTTTTCTCTCTCCAAAGCAATGATAAAACTTATGAAGAAAGTCCACAGGGCCCGCTAGGCGGGGAGAGATGGGGGGGTGCACAATGAAATGACTTCGTTTAGCCCGTGTCACTCACTGTGGACTATACCCTGCCCAAACCATAAGAAGGAGAAAAATAAGCTTACATGGAACAAATTGGCCATGCTCCTGTATAAGCCCTATCTTCTACCTCAGCTTGTCAGCAGAATAACCTTTTAAAAGATCCCACCTTTCAGGGACTTTGTTCCATAAATTTTGTTTTCTGTATCTTTAACCACCCATCTCAATTTGTGTTCTCCATCAGTAAACATGCTCAAATCTCTCCCATCTTAAAAGATTATTTCCACAATCTCACATCCCTCTGTAGCTACTTCGCTATCTCCTTCCCCCTCTCTTTTGCTAACCTTCTTTAAATAGTCATCCGCACTCCCTATTTCCACATTGCCACTTCCTGTTTATCCTTCAACCTCAGGCAATCTGGCCTCTGTCACCACTGCTCTTGTACTGAAGCTTGCTCTGCCAACAATTGCAGTGACTGTATCCCTGGTAGATCCAAGGGACACTTTTATTTAGTTGTCTTAGGTGACAGCTCAATAGTATGTGGCCCTGCTGACCAGGTCAGACCTCCTTCATGAAGCTCGTCCTCGGTTGCCTCCCACAACACCACACACTTCAAGTTTCCTCCTTTCAGGGCTGCTCTGTTTGCTCTCAGGCCTCAAGGGTGGCGTTCCTCTGTCTCTCTCCTGGAGCTCCACTTTTCTTCTCACTCAGAGCCTAGAGTCATCTTCCTCAGCTGCCGTCTTGATGCAGATAACTCACAATTTGTAATCCATTATAAATCTCTTTTCTAGGTTTTAAGCTTAGATATCCAACTGCTTACTGCCCATCTCCCTCTGATGCCTCAAACTTAACTTTTTCATCACTGATTCTTTTTTTTTTTCCTCCCCTAACTCCCAAATCTTATTCCCAGGTCTTCTTCTTTTGCTGTGATTTCCATCTCCAGTGAAAGGCATCAGCAACCGTTTCATTGGTCAGGTCAGAAACTTGAGTGGCAAACTAAAGCCCTACAGCCTGCCCCACTCTTGCTTCAAAGTCATGACTTCGCTCCACTTCCACTTCTGTGAATCTACCGACCTCTCCAGCCTCTCCCTCCTGTGGCCTCAGCCCGAACCCAAACACTCCAATTTTTCCCTAGTCGTTTTCCCCTCTCTCCTTGCTGGTGTCCTAGCCTGCTATTATTTTCTCTCAATCCATTCTCACTGCTATAACTACAGAGATATTTCCAAAGTCCAAACCTGATCATTTTCTTCTCTTTCAAAACCCATTAGGAAGTCCCATTGCACTTATGCCACAACTCAAACTTCTCACCATGATTTGCACCCACCCTCAAGGTCTGGTCCCTGCACACTGCTACGCCTGCGTGTTCACACTCTCCCTCTTGACTTTGTTTTCCTCTTGAACAGTCATATATTTTATTGTATTTTTACGTGTATTTTATTGATTATGTTATTACAGTTGTCCCATTTTTCTCTCCCTTTTATCCACTTCCACCCTGTACCTCTTCCCCCTTAGTTCATGTCCATGGGTCGTGCATATAAGTTCTTTGGCTTCTCCCTTTCCTATGCTATTCTTAACCTCCCCCTGTCTTCTTTGTACCTACCATTTATGCTTCTTATTCCCTGTACCTTTTGCTCCATTCTCCACCCTCCCCCGCCCTGCTGATAACCCTCCATGTGATCTCCATTTCTGTGATTCTGTTCCTGTTCTAGTTGTTTGCTTAGTTTGTTTTTGTTTTTTAGGTTCATTGTTGATAGTTGTGAGTTTGTTGTCATTTTACTATTCCCAGATTTGATTTTCTTAATTTTCTTAGATAAGTCCCTTTAACATTTCATGTCGTACAGACTTGGTGATGATGAACTCCTTTCACTTTTCCTTGTCTGGGAAGCACTTTATCTGCCCTTCCAATCTAAATGATGGCTTTGCTGGATACAGTAATCTTGGATGTAGGTCCTTGCCTTTCATGACTTTGAATATTTCCTTCCAGCCCCTTTTTTGCCTGTAAGGTTTCTTTTGAAAAAGCAGCTGAGAGTCTTATGCGAACTCCTTTGTAGATAACTCTCTTCTCTTGTTGCTTTTAAGATTCTCTTCTTATCTTTAATCTTGGGTAATTTAATTATGATGTGTATTGGTTCCCCCTTGGGTCCAATGTCTTTGGGACTCTCTGAACTTCCTGGACTTCCTAGAAGTCTATTTCCTTTGCCAGATTGGGGGAGTTTTCCATCATTATTTTTTCAAATAAGTTTTCAATTTCTTTCTCTTCCTCTTCTCCTTCTGGCACCCCTATGATTTGGATGTTGGAATGTTTAAAGTTGTCCCAGAAGTTCCTAAGCCTCTCATTTTTTTGAATTCTTGTTTCTTCATTCTGTTGTGGTTGAATGTTTATTTCTTCCTTCTGCTCCAAATCATTGATTTGGGTCCCAGTTTCCTTCCCTTCACTGTTGGTTCCCTATATATTTTTCTTTATTTCACTTTGTATAGCCTTCACATCTTCCTTTATTCTGTGGTCATACTCAATCATTTCTGTGAACATTCTGATTTCCAGTGTCTTGAACTCTGCATTTGATATGTTGGCTCACTCTTTATTGCTTAGTTGTATTTTTTCTGGAGTTTTGACCTGTTCTTTCATTTGGGCCATGTTTCTTTGTCTCAGCACTCCTATTACACTGTGAGGGGTGGACCCCTAGGTATTCACCAGGGCAGGACAACCCAGTCGCTGCATGTGGGGGAGGGGTCAGAGAGGGAACAATGACACTTGCTAGGCTCTAGCTCCACTTTCAATTGCTTCCCCTGCTACCCACAAGCGAATTGGGCCCTTCTGGTACTGATTCCTAGGTGGATGGATGGGTTTGTGTACATTCTAGGACCCTGTGGGTCTCTCCAATGGACTCTCCCATGAGACTAGGAGTTTATCCTGCTGCCACAACCCCCACAGATTTTTACGACCAGAGGTTTCGAGGCTTCCATTTCCCATGCTGGGACCCTGGGTTGCACGGTCTGTCCCGCTCCCTAGTTGACCCTCCTGGCTGATCCTCACAGACATGTGGGATATCTCAGTTCACCAGCAGCCGCCGCCACTGCCTGCCAGGTCCACTGTCATGCCACGTGTGTTCTCCACCCTGGCTGCCCCTCTCCGCCCTTCCTACCAGTCTGGATGAATGTTTCTTCTTTAACTCCTTGGTTGTCAGACTTCCATACAGTTTGATTTTCTGGCAGTTCTGGTGGTTTTTGTTTTTAAATTTGTTGTTGTTCTTTTGTTTGTGCCAGGAAGTAAAGCATATCTACCTATGCCTCCATCTTGGCTGGAAGTTCCCTTTTGACTTTTTATCCAACTAATTTGAAATGTGTTTTATTTCTTCAAGCATGCCATGCACTGTCATGCCCCATTACTTATGTACTCTTTTATCTCCACCAAGTATGCTTTGACTTTCTACTTGGCCTGAATAATTCTTATTCATCCTTAAAATTGCAGCTTAACTGTTACTTTTGTGAGAAGCTGTCTCCAAAGCTGCAAATATGAGCTTGGTACTCTTACTACTGCATCTGACACACTTTTCTTCACACATCTTACAAAGATTTATAATTTCCCATTTTCATGTGTGTTTCTTACTTGACTATAAGCTCTGTGAGGGCAGGGGGCACATCTTGTTCACTATTATATCACTTAATGAGAGAATAAATAAGTTCATTGAAGTGAGAATAAAGCAGTGAGCCATCACAATGTAAGTTTAATTTTAACACGGCATAAGGCTGAGAAAGCAGAGCATGGGAAATGCCACCACTGACGTGAAACAAGAATAAACAGATATGTCATTATTATAATGCTCTTTGAGGGATGTCCTATGAAAGTATTTCCATCCAGTCCTGATCCTTCTGTGTTTTGAGGGTTTTCTAAGCAGACTCCATTGATGACACAGGTTGACTTGGTTTGATTATGGTCATGCAGTGATTAAAATACTTCTCAAGAATGTGAAAACTTCATCACAAATGACACATTTGTATCTCTCAAGTACTACCATAAACTATTATAAATTAGAAATTCAGACTTGAAGAATTTAGGCAATAGAAAGTAAGACTGACAATTTTTTAAATATTATATTTAAAGTTCTTTGAAATATTTCTGAGAAGATATCCTGACTAGGTTAGTTTTCATTTATCTCAATTCCTTTGGTTAGCTTCTTGTCAGCCTCTGAATTTATAATACAGCCTTTTTATGAACAAAGCAATTCAAAAAGTCCCAACTAAAGAGTGGGACCTACTACTCTTTCTCTTGTCACCAACATTATGCTTTTGAATTTTATGCATTATCATCAAAATTCATACCCTCCACATAGGCTGATACTTGAAGTCTCTAAACATTTAAAAGAAAAAATTCAAGCTACAAAGCAAAACAATCATTGTCACCAAGAATTAACAACTCCATAATAAACTTATTCTATGTTAGCTTTCTTTCTAAAGATATAGGATATATGATAAAGTGTTATTGCTTGGCAAGCAGCCTTGTTGGAAAGCATTGTTATTTGCTAGTTGTATATGAAGCTTGTCTTTTTGTTGAAATAGTTTAGGGCAAAACATTTTACTTATTCCACATTGTGTGCATAGTTTCATTCTGAGTTTTAGTTTCATTAGGAAATTTGTGAGTGTGGAAATATGACTTAAATCTCTCAAACCTCACCCTCTCCGGTCCTACTCAATAAAACAAAAAATATTTCAATTAACTACAGATATTTTTAAAACATTTTTAATCAAAATGTGAGTTTATGTCTTCTAATGATTTTGCTTCTTTAAACACACACACACATTTCTCTGTGGCTTGAGAAGAGAGAAATCAAGAAAAAACTCACTATTTTATTTCAGGACTTTAAGTAACTTGTTATTTTTTCCCTTAGAAATGTTTTTAGGGAATAGATTAATTTTCACTTCACATTTGGAATGAACAGAATTCCTACCACAGTGGATGACCTTAAAAAAAAAAAAAGAGAGAATATCTTATATACACTTCTTCTAAATGTTTCTGTTACTGTAGCATTGTTCCTGTCTATGTGAGAACAGGCAAGAAATGAAAATGTGATCAGCCTAAGATACAATGTCACAAGTTGATCGGAGGTTCTTTTCTGCCTCCAGGAAGGAATTAAAGTTGGTTTATTTGTTTCCCTTTAGTTTGAGTCTGTGGAAAGAATATTGAGGAAGGCTTAAATCTGAGAATGGATCACCCGCTGTGTGACCCTGGGCAAGTTACTTAATCTCTCTGACATGTCCCCTCATGTGTTAAACACATGTTCTCTCATGTTTAAAAATAAAATAAGTTGGGTCATAACTGTCTTACTATTTTTAAGATTATTGTATATACTAAGATAATGTATATTAAAGTTATTATTTCTGGCAGGTTTTCAGTAGCCAAGTCTAGACTACAATTCTGGACTGTGTTATTTATTTATATCAGACTGAATTTCTCTTTCTAAATTTTTGAATATCTATTTTTTACTTTTAACAGCAGTCCTCATCTGCCAAAATTATGACTTTACTGTTTCCTGGGTTTTAAATTTAGAGAGAGACTCTTTTAGTTTTTGTTCAATAGAAAACAGTAACTCCTGATGTTTTATGATTTAAAAAGATTCAGGAAAATTTCCTTCATTAAATTATATTAGTATCACCACTAGGATCACACCCACCTGACAACCTGTGCCTCCCCCACCATAGTAAGCTAAACACATCCTTCTCCAATATTTCTTCCTTTCTTACCTCTCCCTAGCCAGTCTAACTAGGATCAGAGATCATAAGATATCAGAGGACTAAAAGTTAGTGGTCCCCAATAAAATACTCCTTTAGGATGTTTTGGATGTTCTGATTTAATATGTGTATGTGTTTGTATATTTATTTTCACCTTCTATTCCAACCCTTCTTTCAGAAACCCCCATTTTATAGTCATTTCTTAGATATAATTTATTCTCTTGAGGTTAAAAGTCTTTGTGAAATGCAGAACAATTTTTTGGCGATCGTGTACATTAAAATTAGAAGCATGCCTAATTACTGACAGATCAAGGAGGTTTTCTGCCAAATAGTAATAATATTGTGCTTTAAAATATAAAATAAGAAAACAAATTAAACAGAGGCTGGTAGCGCAGAGCTTTGCAGGAAACTACTCGGCCTCTCATGTTCCCACAGGTTCTGAGTTGGCACTGAGTCAGATCCATTAGTTTTTCGCACGAATATCTAGACAGTATGAAAACGTACTTTAAAATACATAAAGAACTCTGAGGTCAAATAATAACTACCCTATTACCTTTTTAATTTTTTTTCTTTTCCATACAGAGTATCTATAAGAAAGGAAATGATTTAACTCATGGAGGTCTAAACTTAGTTCATTATGTATAGCTCTTGCACTAATATTTAACATGATGCCATAAAATATACTCATAAACTATTGCATGGCCACCATTTTGGAAGGCGTGGGGGAAGATAACAGAACCAATTTGTCTAATTGTCTAAAGAATGGTTTAAAAAAATTTAGAAAAATATGACAAAACTCACCCAATAGAATTTTCCCTTGAGAACAGAAATCCCGAAATATTCTTCGCAAATCGAACTTGTTCATCTTCTAATACTTCTTTTCCCCCCAAAGCACTGGGGTATCAGTCCTATCGCTTATATTTCCCCTAATCTTTCCTTTCACTACCATTAATTTGGATAATTCTTTGTCAGCTAATTATCCATTCTCCAAAATATTTGCTTTTTCTTACCCATCACAAAAGAATTTAAAAGGATTTAATCAACCTGAAATACAGAAAGGGAGTCAAAGGCAACTTTGCCAGACCTCTGCACAGGTGTGAGAACTTCACCAGACCATAGGGATATATTTGCTCCATGAATGACAACGTTGTGTGCTCTTAATATTAAGTATAAAAATTAATTGTTTTCATTGTATTTTTACACATTAAGCAATGCCAATGATTTTTAAGCAAATGTACATATCTGATTGTCCCTGAATCTTTTCAAAAATATCGTTACTCGAGCCCCATCCCAGAGCTCATTAATCCAAATCTCCAAGAGGCTGGAAGGAGCAGAGGAGTGGAACCTAGCCATGTATATTGTTCAAAAGCTTCACAGGTATTTCTGAATTGTTTTCCCAGTGGAAGGATTTCCTGCTATCCCATTCGGAGGATTTTATCCCCAAAGATCCCTGTGCTATTAACGCTTTCAGTAGGTGGCGCTCATTCCACCTGCCAGTTTCCTTGTTTGGCAGGAATGAATCCTAAATCATTGGAGGAAGTTGGGGCAGATCAAGGGTGCTACAGTTCCCTTTCACCACACCCACACTGAAAACAGATAGCAGAACTTATCTTCATGAACAGTATGCTAGTGGAGTAAAGTGGTGGGGGTTAGGGGTGTGCAGAGGAGTGCTACCCCACTTGTTTATTACACAAATGTAATCATTGTTCCCAACAGTTCCTGCATGCCAACCTTTTACCATAAAATTGAAAACAAAACAAAAAATATGGGTAGAAAGCAGATGATAAGAAAAACCAAGTACATACTTAGACAGAAGAGGGTTGTTTTGAGTTTGTTTTTCTTTTTCTTTTATATGAGGAAGAGATGGAGAACACTGATGTTATTGCTTTAAAAAATAAGAATAATAAAAATTACGTGAAAAACTTATCATGGTCTACCCATAGATAAAAATGTCTGCTAAAATAGGAGATAGCACAGCATAGCTTGCAAAGGACACAAGCTTTAGAATCCGACAAACCTAGATTTAGACCTTGGTTCAAGCTCTTTAATTCCAACCAAGTTACTCAACCCTTAATTCTCAAGAGGATATTATCTACCTGATTTGGCTATAATAAGCATTAAATTCAAAGGAAAAAAAAACATGTAAAATGATATCCCAATGCTTTGGTGCATAACCAATATTTAATGACTAGTATTAGATTAGCTTAACAGTACTAAGAATAAGGAAATGTAAATGCTGAGTTGTAGGGTGTTTTTGTTTTTGTTTTAGGTTGTTTTTGTAACAAAGAATAATGGACAATTATTCTGAGTTTTGAAGGGTGTATTCGTATATCTGTCAGTACTAACAATAGAAAAATTTAGAGAAATATGAGCAGGGAAAGACATGAGGGTCATTTTGTTATAATGAAAAGGCCAGATCTTGAACTTACAGGACTTGGGTCTGAGAGGTGCACCTCCATTCACAGGCTGCATGACCTTGAGAAAGTCACTGAACCTCACTTTCCATATTTACCAGATGGGAATTAAATGCCATCTTGAAAATGAATATGATACTGAATATTAAACATATACTGTACACTTTACCATGAAAACATAATAGTGTACAAAAATGTTTTAAAAACTGTAAAAACCTTAATAAATGTAAATGGGGCTAAGGTAATTGCTAATAGTTAAAATTTATTCTTTATTGAAGTTCATCAGTAAAATTGAAAAATTATTCTCTCAAAAGAAAGTGGGATATTGAGTTATCAAATTTGTATAAGAAGAGTAGTTACTGGATTGTGAAGTCAGAATTTGTGAAAGAAAAAAAGACTGATATTAGCAACATGTTTACAATACTTCTGGAGGCATTTCCATGACATTTGCCCCACAAATGATCCTAATATTCTTTTTATAATGCTTTTGGCAATATTTCTAACAGGATTAAACATTTGAGTCTCACCTGACATTTTATTTTGTACCCATTAAATCAGTACACGTAACAGATAGTGCCTGATTTAAATCATTTAGGATTATATCATTTGTATCTATTTCTTTAAAATTTCCCAATTATAGAATGAGAAATTAACAATATAAAAAGAGATAATAGAAAAGGTAAGTGGAAATTATATTAATAAAAGAGAATCTATCAAGACCATCATATTATGACTCCTGGCTTACATAACGATAGGTTTATTAATACTAATTTATATCAATAGGTTAAAACATTATATCTAAATGTTTCAGCTATCTGACATTTTTATTTTAATTATCATTCTACCTATGTTAAGTATGTGCCTTTGTATGGAGTGCAGTAATGTCACTGGACAAAAGGGAACAAGAGAGCCCCTTTGCAGCAATGACTGCTGTGCTCTTTGAAGGTCAATGGTCTTTTAAGCATGCAGAGAATCTTCATCATGTCATACTTCAGAAATATGTTTTCAGAAATGGGAAACAACAGGCAATGATTTAATGTTTTTGTTAAGTCACTATAACTCTCTCAAAGTAGTATGTATTACAACTATTTTTCTTTGTTAAAGAGAAAAAAATCAACTCCTTATAGAAAATTTCCTACTCTGCAAGTGGGGAGGAAATTAAGAATCACCTATTATTATTTTTTGTTAGTACAAGAAATTTGCATTGTCAAGCGAGCTGCTGTTGTCAGCTCTTTAATGGACAGAGCAGACAGGAAGTTGCCTCCACCCTAAGAGGCCTGGAGACTGAGCAACTGAGTTAGACAGCAGGTGCCCAGGCCAATCAAGTTAATTTTCTAGCACAGACTAGCATGTCGTGGAACTTGTTCTGTTAGTCTTTTTTCTCTCTTAAAGAAGCAATGATGTCTCTGTATGGAAGCAGTACTCTATTCTAGTCTGAGGAAAAAACTGGGAAGGAATTTGATAACAATTGACTGTTGTTAAAATAGCAAATTATCTTTAAAAATAGATTATCTACACTTCTAAAAGGAATCTCAAGAAAGCACACAATTAATAAAAGTTGGTTCTGAATCACCCATACAAATATGCATTAATATCCAGTAAATAACTGATTATGTGCATTATATCTCTTCTTTCCCAGAAACAGAACTAAGAGTTGTTGTTTTCTTAAATCAACAATACAACAATCACACTAAAATACTTTATATTTGGACATCTTCAGAATTTTACCTCCTTTTTGCTGTTAAAAAGTCACAATAGCCAAGAGGAGTAATATATTTTCTTTTAAATTAAAAAATAAAAAGCCACGTGTTTAAGGGCGGGGTAGGGGTGCAGAGAAAGAAGTTGGCAAGAAAAGGTTTAGGGCCTGTTGCAAAACCAACTGCAAGCCAAGTATGATTCCAGATAGATAAGAACCACCTGTTACCATACAGAGAGAAGGATTTAAAAGATGAAATGAGAAGGAAGTGACCTTAAAAGATCATTTTTCCAATTATCGTATAAGTAACTAAGGAAATGTGCAGATGTTCATATGAGACACATGTGAATACAATATTTGCCACATGTTATTCAACCTAAGAAGACATTATATATTTCTAGTCAATCAAGAAAAACTCCTGGAAGTAGATGGTTTCTGATTGGTAATAGGAATAACTACCTGGGCACTTACCTGGTGTCTTATTTAATTCTCACAACAACCCTGTTTTAGAGGGTGTGTAGCACATGAGAAAACTGATACACAGAGTTACGGACCATGCTCAAGGTCACACATTTAGTATAAAGAGTAGTCAAGATGCACTTAGGTCTGTTGGACACCCCAAACCCATGCTTTTAAAAATTTTGCTGTAGTGTGCACTACATAAATGTATGTCACGGTTTTTGGAAAATTTTACTTTTTGGACTTGAAAAACAAATCCAAGAACCCTCCCAATAGCTTAAAGGCCATTAGCAATCGCGGAGACTTTGATGACACATTAGTGTACGGTTAGAAAAGAAGGAAATTCATTTTCACAGAATGAAATGTTCAGGGAAAATAAATGATTTTTCTTAGCCTATGCAAAATCAGAAACCTGAGTCAACTTTGTTTCGAAATGGAATAAACAGTGCTTCATTAAAACACACTTCAAACATTTTTCTTAGTAACAACGTGACACACAGAAAGAGTTCCCTTCTTAAACTATCAAAGAGGAAATATTCCGATTTCATCAAATGAGCGAAAGGCTTTACCTGCAAAGATATTACAGACACAAAAGGCTGGGATACACAAAATAACTTGTGTTGGCTTAAAAGGATCACAGTGCAGCGATCCTATAAAAGATGTGCGCAAAATATGTATTTAAACCTTGAACGTCAGTAACGCGACGGCTTAAAGATAGGAGGCGAATCTCAGAAACTACTATTCGATATAATGATTCACATGAACTTTGTTCTTTATCTCATTTTTAAATAAAAAGTTATGATTAGGAAAAGGAGCATTTTAAAGAGAAGTAAAACAACTCGGGAGTAGAAAAGAAAAACTGTCAGTGGACAGGCGTAGTTGTCGAGTCCGAGTCCGGAACATCAGGGAAAATCGAGCGTCCGTCATTCGGAATTTTGTCCTTTATAGGGCGATTTCTTCGTTACTTAACTAACTATACGGGTGGAAAATTTTTATAATAGAGGCTTTTACGGGAGAAAATCTACGCATTTAAGGCACAGGCTTATTTCTTACGACCGAATCTAGCGGGAAGTAGTCACTGAGAAATTCCTCTTGGATCTGTGAGAATCCCTCTCCTTCCCAGCCCACGTGGCAAAGTAAACAGAAGGTGGGCTGGGCCGGGGAGTAGCGGGACTCGGTCAGTTTCCTAATTTGTCAGACTCTTTGAAAGTACAGGCCCTTAGAGCACTAAGGGCAAGCCCTCGGGGAACCTGGGGAGTGCTTCTGCTCTGCAAGATTAAAGTGACAGTGTCAAGAGGATGCCAAAACCCGGGAGAGACGGTGGACGGAGAACCTACCAGCGGATGGAGGTGCGGGCCTTTGCGGGATGAGGTGGGTGCGCGCGGAATGTGTGCCAGTGTGTCTCTAAGGAGGTGGGCGAAAGGGATAGTTGTAAGGGTGCGGGGCGGAGGTCGGTGCGCGCGCGCGCGGGGCAGAGGGGAGTTCAGATACCACTAAAGGGGTGTTGGAGTGAGGTACCAACAAAAAGTTTAAAAGGTTAGCTGGGGTCTCGCATCCTTGTGCCAGGCACTCACGACACCTCCCCCTGCGCCCCTGCCGTGCGCCCTCACCCGGGGTGGAGACGCGTCCGAGGGTCCCTGGGCGCCCCGGATCTGGCCGCGACGCCCGGGGGCTGGATCTTCCCCCGCGCCCGCCCTCGCCCCGCGCTCAGGCGGGCGCGGCGCTCCCCCCACCCCGCTCCGCTCGCTGCACTGCGCGAGGGCAACCGGGCCAAGACCGCGCGCCCCAGTGTCCGGCCCCCGAGTGCCCGGGCCTTGGTGCAGGGCGCCCCGGCTGGGGGGTGACTCCGTGGGAGCGGGGGCAGAGGGCCCCAGGGCGGCGACGGAGGCCCGGCGGAGGAGGCGGAATCCGGACGGAGAAGGAGGAGGAGGAGGAGGCCGGGCGGCGGCGTTGGCGAGGCGGCGGCGGAGGAGGAGAGCCCCGGAGACAGCCGCCTCCGCGAGCGCCGTGCGCCCAGGCCCGGCTGGCATGCGAGTCACGTCCGCCCCCTCGGCGCGGCCGCCCCGAGACGCCGGCCCCGCCGAGTGATGAGAACAGACGTCAAACTGCCTTATGAATATTGATGCGGAGGCTAGGCTGCTTTCGTAGAGAAGCAGAAGGAAGCAAGATGGCTGCCCTTTAGGATTTGTTAGAAAGGAGACACGACTGCAACTGCTGCATTGCTGCAAGGCTGCGGGACGAGAACGAGGTCAGAGCGCTTCTCTTTTCCCGCGAAACTCTCCCTTTCCTCTCCCCTTCGCTTTCTCTCGGGCTTCCAGGGACGGGGGAGCAAACCCTGCAGTGTCACCCACAAATACCAAGAGGGAAGAGGGAAGCTTCACAAATTACTGGAGCCTCTTCAACATGGCTGACAAATATAGTTTTAATCCCCCCCCCCCCTTTAAACCTATAGTTCTGTGTTCTCTTCCCTCTCCTGCTATTGCTCGTCTACTCCGAACCCGGAAAAGTTACCTTTGTGACTCCGACCAGTCGGTTTCCCGGCCTTTTATCCTCAGGAAAGTGATTTTTCTTTGCTTTCCTTTCTAAAATAGTTAAGGTTTGGGGGTCTCTACATTTCCCTCTGATCCTCCCCCCACCCCTTTCGTGTAAGTCAAACGAGTCCCTGGTCTGTCCTAACCCACCCCGGAAAGAACACCGACGGGGGTTTTGGACCCTTTTATCTGCTGTCGCTCTGGGTCTGGGTTCACATACGCCTCTTCTACCCCCGAGTCTCCTTTTGGGGGGACGTAGGAGCGAATGTCACGGGGAGTGAAACTGGAGTACACTAAGGGGGTTTTGTTTTTTTCCCTAAGTCCGCGCGTTTTGTGAGCGGCGCCGAGTGAGAGAGGAAAGAATAGTTTCTCTGGTCCCCCCACACAAGACCAGACCCACTTTCTCAAGGCACATCAGCTCTTAGACGAGCTGTGCCCTGCAGCCTGGGGAATGTGTGTAAGAGAATTCGTGGGCAAATCTCTGCCCTGGCTTTGTGCTTCTCCCGAATCCGCTGCGCCGGGCTCCCGGTAAGTGACAGGCAGACACAAAGGCAGGCGCAGGCCCGCGGAGGGCGCAGGCAGGAGGGGGGCGCGGAGAGTTGGAAGACTGCAAGGTCAGGGGCGCCCGAAGAAATGAAACCCAATCCCAGCAAAGAAACGGAGAAGTGGAGAAGCAGATTTTTAACAGTCCCGTCCACATTTCTCTTTCTCTCGGCTGCTCTCTTTTCTTGGTTCTTTTATCTCTCTGCCTTTCTCTGTCTCTTCTTTTCCTCCCCCTTCTCCTCCTCCTCCACACACACACCCTCGAATCTTTATGAATCTTTTCACCGGGGCTACTTGTCTAGTGTTATTAACCTAACAAGAGTTTCTGTGGAGAGTTTTCTACCTATGACAAAATGAAGTGTGGCCTGGGATAGACTCCTGAGAAGGTCTACTATGAAATAGTTGTTTGCTGGCTACTGCCTTCATGACATACTTTTAGTTGCACTGAGTGATTTCCCCACGGTTCATCTAGTGTTCAGGAACGGAAAGAAGGGTTATTTTCCAGTCATCTGCTTAAAATTCAGTGAAATATTTTTATATTTGCTTGTCTAGGAAGTTGGACGCATAATGTGAATTTAAAAATCTCAAACCTCATGTTACACATTGTAATTTTCCCTCTCCAATAAGGGTTAATGGCAAGTCCAAATCCAAAAATAATCATCAGCAAATGATCTATCGTAAGAGTAAAGTTGTATCTAGGGGAAGTTGATATGTACAAGGAAAAGATACCGATTTTGTATGGTTGAAGGTTGTGAATATTGTTGCCTCACTAATGAAATAATTATATTTGCATTTTAATGGGAAGTTGAAATCCTGGAGGGGAGTTATAGTCTTTTACATGTTTACATGTGTGTTTCATAATAGGTTTGAAATAGAATATAAATGTCAACACAGTAGATATTGATTTTTTAATGTTATTAAGCAGAGAAGTGTTAGTGAATGATTGGAAAGTCAAGCTTAAGTTAATAAGACATGTATATGATTTAATAATGGACAGAAGAAAAAACACAGTAATAGACGTTACTCCATAAATAAGATTTTTGAAACCATTTGTCCTCAGTAGTTCACTTTGTAACTCTCTCCTATTCTGACTTCTGAAAAAGCCGTTAAGTTTACTTTAATCGTTGATACTAGGTTATTTCACATGAACAAGGGAGAAGTATTACTCATCTCTGTGAAATAGAAACAGCTCATTTGGGTAGTTATTTCTCATAAAGCCTTAAAGAAAAAACACAGGAATTTAGCATAAATGCTTACCATTTGCTGAGAAAACTATGGTTAATTATTCCAGCAGTTCAGAATTAAAAATAAACAATATCTTTTGCTAACAGATTAGTACCCAAATACTGTTTGGGGACTTTTTAAATGTGGTATATACTTGTCTTCAGGTTATTCAAATAATAATAGATATAATATTTTTTACTCACATTGATAATAAATAAGACTACCTATATTGGTTAATAATTTTGATTGTGATTATAAAGGCTTGTTCTTTCTATTATCAAATTTAGGCTATGTTGTTATTTTATGCATCATATTTGCATACTGAAAATAGCTGCTAATTAATGTTTTATGAGAGCTTCAATGATTACAAAGAGATGTACATAATATTCACCAATCTAAACAAAAGTACCACTTTTTCTTTTATTAGAAAAAAACGAAATTACTTGAATCAGTATGGAATGAATAGGTTATAATAAAAAATATAACATCAGCTCTTCATTTATTTGTGGGGGTTAGTACAACCTTGATGATCCAAAAATTTCATGGAAGAACTGCCTGGGGTAATTGAATTTTAGGAGAGTGGTAGCAGACAACCACAAGATAGTTTTTCTTAAACTACAATATTGTTTTACTTATTTTCTTATTGAACTAATGGTTGATGAGGAATTCCCTCAGAATGAGGGAAGGCCCTTGCTTTGTTTATATTCACACATTTACCAATCTCGTCTTTTCTTAATGCCTTAATGAGCTCTGGCCTTGTGCTGGTCCATGCCAGGAGCCAGAGGGACTGGTGTGATTCTGATGCCATGGCACATGGGCCTGGACACTGGCAGGTCAACATCACTTCCAGAACAAGTGTAATGCACCTGCAGAGGACTTGTTTTGACAGACTTTCAGAGTCTGTTTGGGCACTGGACTTGTATTAGGTAATAAAAACTGGAGTTAATCTTTTGGTTTCACTTACTGAAGTTAGAATTTCTCTATCAATCTCTCCAAGGCTCCACCCATATACAATGTTGTGAGCCAAATGTCACCATTGAAATGTATTTCCTTACTTGCTGACCTCATTAAAAAGCCCTTCTTATGATTCATTCACAGACACACCTAGGCAGAAACTCTGTTTTGCTTCCTGCCCCAAATCCAAATTGCTAAATTTTTATGAGTTCTTATGAAATTACTTTGAAGTAAAATATCTTCAAAAGCTATGGATATTTGACATTTTAGAATGTCTAATACTTAGAAATATTAGCTCTGCTTTTTTATGCTCTAATTGCTTCTATTGCAAGTTCAACTGTTGCTGCTTAATAGAATTTAATAGTCTTACCTAGCATCTCAAATTATTAGAGGGAGTTTAGTTTTATAAACAACCATGTTGGCTGTTGTACTATAATGGTTTCCTATCATGAGGACAGGTTGAAAGTCTGGACCAGAGGACAGGTTTGGTTCATGAGAATAACATTTTTCTCAACTGTTCTACCATTGCACAGTAGTTCTTAAGAGTAGTAATGGCACCAAAGCCAGCAACAGGGAAATATCTCACAAGCCAACTTTACAATTGGAGTTTTAACTATGGGAGACTGGGGTTGCCAAGTAGAGCTGGTGGTTATCTCGGAAACGGTGTTGAAGAACACAACCACAAATGATTTTGCCAAATATACAGCATTTATTTGATCTAGATATCCAATTTCTATTTTGACTAACTGCAAAAGCTCAGTGAATACTGTGACATTATTTTAGGAGGTTATTGAGTGCATCTGTTGATTTGGTATATAGTAGGAGAGAAGAGTTCCAGAAGGGGAGAGGCTAGAGTGAGCACTTAAAGCTTTGTGACTGCAGCCCCAAAATCATTCTATCTATCTGGTTATTTCCAGCATTATTCTGATACTACATTGTACATTGCAGAAAAACACTGACTTAAGATAGATATATAATCTTTTCTAAATAAAATGAATTGTGGTTGCCCATTCCAAAGTAGAAAATTCTATGAGCTTTGATTTATGCTTTCTCCACCTGTCATGAAATGCAGTTAAATGTGCCAGGCTTCAAGAAATAGAAATAGATAGTAGGTGGATTTTCAATATTTTGTTTAAAAATAAATTCAGTGATAATGTCAATCTATCTATAGTCTTAAGAATTTAGAACTCATTATTTTATACTTACTAAGGCTTGTTACTCAAACTGATTTGGAATGAAGCTCCAAATAATAGGATAATTAAATTAAAAGGTGAATAAATTAGGATGAAGTGTTTTTGAAATACAGTTTACAGGGGTATCCAATCTTTTGGTATGTCTGGGCCACACTGAAAGAAGAAGAGTTGTCTTGAGCCACACATTAAATACACTATGACACATAATCACACACAAAAAAATCTCATAATGTTTAAGTAAATTTATGATTTTGTGTTGGGCCACATTCATAGCCATCCTGGACTGCATGTAGCCCGCAGGCCAAAGGTTGGATACCCCTGGTAGGACATAAAATAGACTGGTTACTTCACTGAAAATACTATAAGACTTTCTTTTAAATGAGATTTATGTGTATTGATAGAGTTTTAAATCTGATTTTTATGTCTTTTTATTCTCTAATCGAACTTAGTGGCATCCTACTCAGTGAAGATTTAATGAATGAGTGGGGAGTGGGAGGTGGTGTAAATGTGGTCAAAGGGCAGAAACTTTTATTTGTAAGATGAGTAAGTTCTGTGACATAATGTATACCATGGTCACTATAGTTAACAATGTGGTATTGTATATTTAAAACTTGCTAAGAGACTAGATTTTAAATGTTCTAACCACACACAAACACTCCAAAATTTTACTGTGTAAATCTAAATAAAAATTAGATTTATTTACTAACTTTATTGTAGTAACCATTTCCCAATATATGTACATATATCAAACCATTATACTTTAAATTTACACAAGGTTTATTGTCAATTTCATCTCAACGAAAATTGTAAAAAATATTTAATGAGTAAGAGAACAAAACTAATTTTATTTAATTAGAAAATGTGTAATATCTTCTCAATCATAAGAGATAATTAATGTAAAAAGTCTTGGTGATGGTAGTAATAATGGTGCTTTTCCTTAAATGCACCTTCTGAAGGCGAATATGATTAGCTCATCAAAGTCATCCATTGTAGCCCTAGCCTGCTGGCCCAGTTGATTGGAGCATCGTCCAGAACACCAAATGGTTGTGGGTTTGATTTCCGGTCAGGGCACATACCTAGGCTATGGGTTCAGTCCCTGGTCGGGGCTTGCACGGGAGGCAACAGATTGATGTTTCTCTCTCACATCAGTGTCTGTCTGTCTCTCTCTCTCTCTTTGTCTCTCCCCTCCCCCTTTCCTCTCTGTCTAAAATCAATAAACATCCTTGGATGAAGATTAAAAAAAGTCATCCATTGTTGGCAATTTAATGAGTTTTAGTAAATTAATACTGGGATTACATACTCTTCAGTTTTTTATGAGATAGTTGTAGATTCATATGGAATTGCATAAAATAATAGTAATTGAGTATATACAACATTCTGCCTAATCTCTCCCAGTGGTAACATTTTGCAAAACTGTAGTATAATATCACAACCAAGATACTAACATTGAAAACCTCCCAATCTTAATCAGATTTCCCCAGTTTGACTTGTACGAATGTGTATGTGTATATTAGTTCTCTGCCATTTTATCACATGATCAGATATTGTAATACTTTTTCCTGAAAACAAGTTTAACACAGTTCTACATTTCAGTCATGTGATTGTGCTGCCTTGCATTATCAAAATGTGCTTCAGAATGTTTTTGTTTGCTTAAATTTTTTTTGCATAAAATGCTTTTGTGTTCAAACTATTTTAAATTGTGTTAATGATTTATGATATTGTAAGTTATGTCATTTAATTCTCACCATAAGTCTAGTGATAGGTATTATTATTATCCCCATCTCAGATGAGCAACTGAAGCACAGTGAGGTTTAATAACCTGCCCAAGTTCATACCGCCAGGTTGTGGCTTAGCTAAGATTTCAATGGAGGCAGCTTATCTCCAGATCTCAGTCTTTTAGCCATTACGCTGTACCACCTCATTACAGTTAATAATGAATGTGTAGCTGTATGTCAGCTACTAGGGGAAATCATAAAACAAGACTTAAAATGCATACAGTTGTCTGTGTAAAAACTTGTATTCAAATATTCATAACAACATCATTAATAATCATCAAAAATTGGAATGACTGAAATGTCCATCAACTCATAAATACATAAACTGTGGTATATTAATACAAAGGAATATTAGTCAGTAATGAAAAGGAATGAATTGCTGATATATGCTACAACATACGTGAACCTTAAGTAAGAAAAGGCCACATACGGTGTGATTCCACTGATATGAAATGTCCAAAATACACAAATTTAAAGAGACCAGAGGTAGATTAGTCATTGCTAGGGGCTTGGGATAGGAGAAAGGGGGACTGACCGCTAATCAATATGGCATTTCTTTTATGGGTGGTGAAAATGTTCTATAAATGAGTAGTAACGATCACACAACTCTAAAAAACACTGAATTACATACTTTAAACTACTGTATTTTATTTTATGCTAATGATCTAAATAAAATTGTTATAAAAATGTATACTATTGACAATATATGTGGCTTTCAGGAATTATCTCATGTCTCATGCAAAGAAATGTAGGTAGTATTTGAATTTAATTGTACTTTTGTAGAAGTATGATGCCAGCGAGTTCTATGTAGTTGCATTTCTTGCATGGATGAGAAGCAGACTTAATTACACAAAAGTTTACCATTGTGTTTAGTGGAAAATAAGAGCCTTTAGGACTTCCCAGATAATTCATTTGACAGGTGATAGGTTAGATGACTTCCTGAGCAGAGCTTAATGTATAATTGTAAGAAACTTTCTCAAATATACTTAATTACTTAGCCATTCTCCAATTAATTCAGATGTTTCTCAAGTGTTAAAAGGAATGCGTATAAAAGTTGCCATTTTTTGTTAAACTGTTGCCAAGTGTGTAGTTTAATCTAGAAACAAGGACAAATCCTAGATGATTTTTTTTTTGCATTAACATTTCTTGTCTATATGTAAACAGAAGGGCACTAGGGGATACATAGAGTAGCTTTCCAAATTTTGATTTTAACTGTTTATAGCTTCGCTTATTATCACCTATTTTGTGCAAAATTAAAATGACAAAACATTTCATTGGGCTTAAGAAAAGAAGTCTGTTTCTATGTACTGATACTGTAGTACATTATAGATGTAAAGTAGAGTTAAAAAAGAAATTGCTCTGTAGCAGTGTTTGTGATGCCAAGACAAAGTGAGAAAAAGTTAGGGTCAGAGTTGTTGATGGCTCTCTGTGTTTTACTAGACATAACCACAGTCTACAAACACCAACAGAATTTTACAGACTTATTAATGATAAAATGGGTACAGATTTTTAGGACTAGTCCCTGTGAAATTAGGACTTAGAATTTTGGACACACAGGGTAAATTACTTGGGGTTGGTTTATTTGAATTTCTAACTTTATGTAATTCTAGATACCAGACTTTCTTCTTGTGCAGCAATGCTAATCTCCCTTCTTATTCTGATGAGAATGTTGGGTTGCTGCCAATTGGATCCCATAGCTTGGGGCCATGACTGATAACTGGGGAGGGAGAAATTCAATGGTACAGAAGCATTCAGCTTTAATAACAGTATACGTGTTACTCTACTCAATAAGAATGTGTCTTGGCTTCATACTATTGCTTTGATCGTTACTTTTTCGAGGAAGAGCTATGGAAATGACACAGAATTTGTGTTTAGGAGTCTGATTATGGCACTTAATTGTAGGTCTGTTGTATATTTGTGACAGGAATAAGTTAGTCACTCATGTTTAGAATCTTTCAGGGATGTCCATGGGCCTGCGGGCCACATGCGACCCAGGATGGCTATGAATGTGGCCCAACACATAATTGTAAATTTACTTAAAACCTTTTTTTTGCTCATCAGTTTTCTTTAGTGTTTGTATATTTAATGAGTGGCCCAAGACAACTCTTCTTCTTCCAGTATGGCCCAGAGACACCAAAAGGTTGGACAACCCTATAACCCATCAAGAAGTTGACATACTGATTATTATGGAAAGCCATAGGTAGAATATAGGTCTGGTCCTCCTTATGGGAGAAATGAGTAGCTTGCTTGTATTTACTCTTATTTCTCTTAACACTTGGTGAACCATCTCGGTTGACAACAGGTTTTATACAAGTACCTCCACAATATTGAAAAAGGCACTTACTGGGTTTGAGTATAGTACTTTGCTTTTTGAATGCATTTCTAAAAATTATAACCCTTTCAAACAAATTAGATATATAGATATGGGGATATTTTGATTTGTTGTTTATATATTTAGCTTTGCTTTTTTTATAAATAATTACTACAGAAGATACACTATATTCAAAAGAAAAACATAGACTGAATTTTTACTGATGGACTGGTCTCGTCAGAGAGCAGAATCAGTTATGAGCAGATGTAGACATAAGAGATCACCCATTAAGGTATGCCATAGATAGTATTGATATTTTTTATTTTCTACTTTTATTATTTTGAGAATTTTACAGTTTTTTCTGGGGATGCTACAAAGTAATAATAATTTTAATTACTATTGTCATGTCTCATGAGCTGTTGCTATAACCTGCCTTATCAAGTCATTTATTTTCTTAGTAGAGTATTAAATCTAGTTTCTATGTCCAGATTATACTTTAATGGGAACTATTCACCCAATTACCAATATGGGTTTTCATTATAGTTTCCTCAGATTGGTATATTTTTGTCTTGTAATGGAAGAACACAAGTTTAAATAATGATAGTGAAACTGAGAACATATAACATGATGTATCTCTGAGTTATTTCTCATGTTTTTCTTCTCTGTCTGCATTAAGAAACAAGGACACCCATTAAAATTACCTTAATTATTAGTTGTGCTGCTTCCAAAGTAAAGCACCAGAACGTGAAAATAATACAATGATATCACACCCAAATTCCATCTTTAATATGCTGTCTTGTTCCTATTAATTTATTTTTTAATCTGTTTGTTCTTTCAGCACTTTTTCCATTTTTGTTTGAAGTCTCTTACTTTGAAGTCATAGAATTTTTATATTTGCCATTGGCTATAAAACTCAGCTTTTATAACCTTTCATGATTTTTGCATTAAAAGGATTGCTTTTAGACACTCTCTAATTAGTTTGGGTAATTATTAGCTTTTTGTTTGTTTTACTGCATACTTCATAACAGAACAAGCAATCATTTCTGCAAATAAAGTGTCTGATATAGTTCATAAAATTAGAGTGAGCATCTTAAGAAGTAAACTTATGTATTAAAACATTAATTCATTTACAGTCATATTTTAATATACCAAACACAACTAGTGAAAGGAGAAATACCATAAATGCATATTTTTCAGATATGAGGGAAGAACACATCTTCCAAATTAAAAATACCTCATAAATTAATTTGTCTTAGTTAAAAGACAAGCAGGTGCATTTTAGCAAGAAAGCACATATTTTAAACATTGTACCTATTTTTATACAAATCTAGCCACCTAAATTGTTATATTTTCCCCCTAAGAAGGTGTAATATCTGTAATTAATATTATAAGAAAGTTCTATATAATTTTGGAATGTCTCCCACATTGTGGCTTGGGGAAAACATTGTCAGAAAACAAAGCAAGTAGACTTTTTTTTTAATGACTTGCCTTTAATAATGGCTATGACTTGATTATATGTTTCTACTGAAAATCAGAATTGGAAAGGACATTTGGTTATTAACTTTGGTAGCTAAATTTTCAATATTTTGAAATTTAACATGTTTACTCTTCAGTATGATTCTTATTTCAAGTAGGAAGTTTTATAGATATTTTTATAGACAAATGGCTAATATATAATTTAAAAACAATTTTAATAAGTGTGTGAGAGATACAGGACAAGGCATTTTTTAAAAGTACTTAAAACCTAGGCTTGAGATATTGTTGCATTCAGAGTATTTTTAGAAACACAAGTTTAATTTACTACTGACAGTTTTGCTTTAATTTTTTTTTTTTGCATTTTCATAATATGTCATGCTTTAAATAATTCTGAAGGTTATGGGAAACTTTCATATTTAGGGGTAAGAAAACCTTAGTTATTCACATTGTTATTTTTCTCTATTATTGTAAGAATTCATCCTCTTTAAGGAATGTCTGTTTCCTGTTCACAAACCCATTGTAAAATATAAAATAAATGTAGATGAGAGTGAAATTTTAAACAAGAAGACAGGTAAAATACTAAATTGTGTTTCTCTTCACCCAAACAAAACCATTGGATACTTACTGCTGAAAAGGTCATGTTGTAATTTTATTTGGCTGTCAGTTGTCACTTTGCAAACCATTTGCTTACTTGGTGTGTCTCTAGTGGTGTGTAATCCCTTCCCTCCTCATATTTCAGTACACACTGAAGTAAATGAGCGTATGAAAACCAGAAGCCTTGGGATAAGAGGAGGTACAAAGTTCATTCAGAATGCATTGATGAGATTACAAAAATTCACCCTAAATTTAATTAGGTGGGGAAGTTAATTTTGATGCTTTCGTCAGGTCGGGAACTACTTAAATAAGGAAAGAAATACAATGGAGTTTGGTCACTTCATCCAGTTCTCCTCCCACTAATTTGGGGGGTAGGCAGTTGAGGAGGGAAGGAAAGAAAAAAGAAAAATAAATAAATCACCCTTAGAATAATTTCTTAAAGCGCATATGTTCCTTTTGGGGGTTAAAGAAATGGAAGGCTTCTCTTTGGAACTTGCTGATGCTTTCTCACCTTCTGATTACACGCGGTCACATCAACATTTGACACGTGGGTGCCCTGAGCATGGCAGCGCTATTTACAAACACCATCCTGGGATTCCAGAGACTCTTATGTAACAGCTGAGCGAGTACAGGGCTTTGTGTGTCTGTGGGCGGAGAAATCAAACAGTTTAATTCACAGTCCGCGAGCCCTTGTCTGGCTCTGACAGGGTCGTGAACCAAAGATCAAGGTGTCTAGGTCAGGATTCACCCACCCAATGAGCATTTTTTCTACCAAAACCTCAAAGCCTGTGCCTTAATATAGGATTGATCTTTTTTTAACTCCTGCAGCCAGCTACGCCAAACTTTTTTGTGATTTTGGAAGATGTGGGCGGATTGTGCCTTGGTTCTGGTTGTAATTACAGTGCCACTATGACTGAAGTGCACATGCCTGCTGCCCAGTCTCACAAACACCTTTTTTAAAAGTATATTTTCATATCTGTAAGCATCTTCAGATGCAAGAAAATTCATAATCTGACTTGCTGAGCTAGACACTCAGACCACAGAACACTCAAGAAAACGGTTATTTGATCACCCTTCACATCCCACCCTGCACCCACCTTTCTCCCCTCCCTTTCTCCTTTTTTTGGTTCCCCATCACCATACCTCCCTCAATCCTCCTCCATTTTTAATTTCACATCAAGTCTTGGGGTTAAATTTTTCTTTTTGCTTCCTAAGGGAGTTGTTTTTCCTTTCCAAGATTGATTTTAAGAATTTTTCATTTACATTCATCAATAAAAAGAACTTTGAGTAAAAAAAATAAAGCACCAAGAATTTAAATGTCTAATCCTGTGTATCTGTTTCATATTTCCTGGTGCTTTTCATTGTAAATTGTGAAATGATTGGTTGGAATATTTAAAACATGAGTAAATTCTGAGTTCTTTTTATTTTTAGAGAGGGGAAGGGAGGGAGAAAGGGAGGGAGAGAAACATCAATGTGTGGTTGCCTTTTGCGTGCCCCATACTGGGGACCTGGCTGGCAACCCAGACATGTGCCCTGACTGGGAATGAACCAGCGACCTTTTGGTTCACAGGCCGGCACTCAATCCACTGAGCCATACCAACCAGAGCAATTTTGAGTTCTTTTTATATTGCATTTTGGATGGGTATCATAATTGGTTATGCAAAAATAGAACCCTTCTTACCTAATAAAGATTTGAAATTAGATCATTGAAAAATAAACTTATAGTTAATTAAATGTTTGGCTTATATGAACTCTGCTTTTATCACTTCTTGGCCATTTGGCTAAGATCAGGCATGAACTCTCCTTTCATAGAATATATATATATTCTGATCTTTCCTCTTTTTAGAAAGGTAGTATAATTTACCTTTCTAAAAAGAGGAAAGATCAGAATATTTGAAAAGTGATACCATAAAGGAAATGTGTTTGTTTAACTTTTTTTTTAAAGTTCTTTTTCCAAGAGATAAGTCAAGCAACAAATTTATTTTGTTTTCTTTGTTTTGTTTTTCTCATTTTTAAAAACTTCGCTGTATTTTTTCCATTGCAATTTATTTCCCCTATACCCTCTTCCTCATCCATTTACTCCCTCCCTCTGCCAGTCACCATACTGTTGTCCAAGTCCATGAGTTCTTCCTCTGTTGTTGTTTTTTTTTCTCTTTTTTGCTTGACCCCTCCACTCCCATTCTCCTCCAGAGCTGTCAGAAATTTAGGTCTGGAACAACTTAGAGATTATCTTTCCAAATCTATTGTTTACATACAAAGCTTAGAAATCAATTTTAATTATTAAATTTATTTAAATAAATTCAGCTGTTTTTACATCTGAGTTTGTTCTCATTTGGAAGAAATTACCAAGAGAGTGACTCACTTAACTAACACAATGAAATCTAAGAATGGATTTTTTTTTTAACCTCTGTTGCTGGGTAAAAGTTCCTTCTGGATTTATAAAGATATAACTTATTTAGTGTTTATCAGTTTTAAGATACTGTATATTTCTAAAACATTGAATTAAGATATGGTGGAAATAGATTATAGGCTTAAAAAGATTCTTTTCATTTGCCTGTTTTATTTGCTCGCTTTTCATTGCTTCGGTCTGAAGATGACATATTTATCTTAATCACACTAGGCCCAAATAGTCAAAGTTTGTGTGAAATTACTTATGAGTATACTTTCCTGCTAAGAGCGGTGCCATGTCTGAGCACCTTAGGCTTTCACAAGAATCATCTTATCCTATATTGGAACATTAATTTTTTCTCTTCTTCTTATACCTTTGTTGGATAGTAAATCATGTGTGCTTATATGCAGAAAGTAGTCAGAATTTGATAAAGGCTATTAATGCATTTCTGCTAAGAAATGGAACAGTGTGGTGATTGCTGGGGGGAGGGGTTATAAAGGGACTAAATGATAATGGAAAAAAATGAAATAAAGATTAAATTTAAAAAGAAATGGATTTAAATATAACTTTCATTTGACTATAGTTTCACTTGAATTGGCAAGCATGCAATAAAAATTAATTTATTTAATGGATGAACTATCTTCATAGAGATAAGACTTAGTGGCAATTCTGTCTGTATTATAAAATATCAAAAGTGT
Organism: Mormoops blainvillei; assembly: GCA_004026545.1. Lineage (NCBI taxonomy): Eukaryota > Metazoa > Chordata > Mammalia > Chiroptera > Mormoopidae > Mormoops > Mormoops blainvillei. The sequence goes on from PVJD01004678.1 coordinate 49,711, forward strand.
AGACTGAGTGTGAAATATACACATAAGAAGCAATATGGAAATTTTAGGCTGTTTATCCCTTTGCAATTATTCATGAGTGTACATGTATGTGTTTGGGACTTTTGGTACTTGAGCTAAGTCCTCATGGTAGAAATGGTTACTTAAACAAACCATCATTAAAGTCTCTGTCTATGAATATAAAATGAAAAAAGTACTGATGTCATGCATTTTAAAAATATTATGAAGTTGCACAAAAACCCCTGGATCTTGTGTATACATTGAATTTATATATATGGGTCTTATGGAATAGCTGAGGAATCAAATAGGAGCTCATACAGAAAAACAAACAGCTGGCTTAGCGACGTGAAGATTGGCGCTAGGGTATTCCCTCTTGCATGGGAGCTCCAAGTCATCCTTATGCCTTCCCATGCGGCCAAGCACACTTGAATGTTTATACACACTGTTCCAGAATTCTGAACACCAGTGATGTAAAAACGGAGGGGGGTGGGGAAGGAGTGGTCTGTAGCTCATAAACTGTTTAATGACCTGGATCATGAATACTGATAGAGAATAAGGAAGCACTGATTGTAGTAAAACTCGACTGGGAATGTCAGGGGGAAATATGGTATATATTTAAAGGAGGCTTTCCCCCAGCACCCCACATTGTTTATTTTAAACTGTCATTACCACCTGAAAGAAGCTTTCTACTTTGAACTTAAAATAGTAGCGTTTAACTGGGAAGAGTGAGTAAGTGCTTTAGAATCCAAGGACTGGAGGTGATGAGACTCTCAAGAGTATCACTGTCTTTCATAACCACGCTGACTCAGACTCTTTTAGCAGTTATGGCAACTTAACCATCTCTAATGATATTACTACATACCTCCATGGAAAAAAGACAGTTGGAGTTAGAGCTACCATTTTCTCTTGTTTTAAAATTGTTGCTCACCCATTATTTGTTGTATTTTTGAAAGTATGTTATCCCTACTGCATATAGAAATGATTTTCAGGATCATTGAATGTTTGAATAGAACTACTTTGCTTAACATTATAATCTGTTTAAGAGCCTATATCTACAACAACATGGGGGAAGGGAACCCCTTCTTACTTGGTAGAATCATGAGAAAGGAAAAGAAAAGGTAAGTCATAAATTTGGAAAATATGTAATAATAAAATGGTGGTATTCATTCAGCTATACCAGCAACTATGTTTAACATGGCAAAGTGCCTAAAACAGTAAGGGGGAAATATCTATAGTTAGACAGACAGACAGACAGACAGACACTACAAAGACTTTTCAGTGAATACATGTTCAAGTTCCCTTTCCTATTTGTTGCAAATTATCACACACTTTTCATTCATCTTCCTTTGAACTTTTAACAGTTTTTGTTGGGGGGTACTGTGTGTTTAATTCTGTGTGCCTGTTTGTTTGTGTTTCAATTTGTTTTTGTATTTTAGATCTGCTATGTAAATTAGAGCTATTTCCAACTACTTAAAAGGTACTGATTGCTACCTGGATTCCCACCACCTTTTAACATTTTAATAAACCATTCATCAGATTTGCAAAAATGTAGTATATTTTCAAAAATAAAATCATAGATTGTTAATGGCTGAGAAGGACTTTAGAGACTCTCTAACTTCTCTGTTACATTTACATATGAGAAAAATAGAGGCTTGAGAAGGGAAAGACACCTCAAAAGGCATAATAGGATATTTGTCATTCTAATAATAGTCAGTATTGAATACGTTTTTTCATTGTGTTAAGTGCCATGTACTTTCCGGAAATTATTTTATTTCATTCTCACATCACCTTTATTTTTGTTAGTGCTATTATTATTCCCATACTACTGAGGAAGATACGAGGACAGGATTAAATAACTTCCCTATTCAATTTGAATTACCTTTGCCTTCTCCCTGCTTGCAAATTTATTACTAAACTCTGTAAAATATTTTACTGTGTTAATTTGCCTTGCCCCTTTCCATTTCTGCTTCCCTCACCCATTCTTTTTTTCACTGCATTCTATTGTGACTCTGATTTCTTCCTCTTGGTATACTCACCTGTACGACCTTTCTTTTCCATCCTCTTTTCAGTTCTTTCTGCTTTTTACCATATCTTTCCCCAAATGAATCTGTGTTGCCTCCTTATTTCTAAAGGATCTAAATTAACTCCTAAACGATTGGAAGACCTAGTTTTAACCTCTGACTTTTCTTCCTATAAGCTCTGTATGTTCTTACTCAATATATTAGCTTTAACTTCTCTGAATCTGCTTCCCCATCTGTAAAATTGGAACAGCTAGTAAAACTTATCTCATGTGCTCTTGAGACAGAGGAGTTAATATAAATCAAACATCTAGCATATTACTTGGTAAAGTTGCAGTAATCGAATAAATGTTGTTCATTCCTTAGGCGTATGTTGAGCATCAAATGTATGAGGAAAGAAGAGCACTGCCATCCTTACCCTTGCGGAGTTTATAGACCCATAGGAAAGAATCAATACTATGATTTTTTAAAACATCAAATAAGATGGAAATTGTAGGACTCCCGCACTGGTCAAGTGAGGAATTTCCCAGGATGCTTCTGGCCATTTGCTCCAAGATGTGATCCCTCAAATGCCTGAATGGCCCTAGGTGCTAGAGTTGGCATAGCTTTCCCAACATTGGGGCCTGACAGAGATTACACAAGTCTAACAGCATCTTCTCTCAAGAATGCCGCTGGGGGATAGAGATGAAAGATTATTTCCATTCCTTTTATTGTTTCAATCAAGATAGAAACTGTGAGCCTGTAGTTTCATCTGTTCACAGTCATCTTTTACTGCCTTTATTAGGTAAATTAAGTGAAAAGATACAGGCTTGTTCCCAGGAATATAAAGTGATAGCATGCACAATTTAAAGCTATTGAGGATTATAGATGCTACTTTTTCTTAAGTATGTTTCCTATCCCATTTTAGGGACAGGAACAGGTACTTTGGCATACCTTGCTTAAAGACAGACGGTAGTCCTGATGTGCTCCCAGGAGCTTCCCATGGGAATGAAAATGCCTTACCTAGTGGTGTCCTGGGATTTGGGGCCCATGTGAAAGATGTTTTGGAGTGTCTCCCAATTAGTTAACAGTTTAAAATATATCAGCTAGGTATGTGTCAGCAACTGCCTTCTTTCGTCAAGACTGAAATCTTGATGAGAGCCAAGATCAAGGTCACATCTTGTTTGTTTGTTGAATCCCCCACAATAATTAGTGTGTACCCAAGTGCAGAGCAGACCCTTACCACATGTACCATACTTACTCACTGATACACTTGCTGTCATGTGTCGGTTGGAAGTATTCTTGAGTACCATTCTAAGGCAGAACTATCATTTCTGGGAAATAAGGACAAACTGAGGTGTGTGATTGGTTATTTTCTGCAGTGACTTTTCAAACATCACAAGTATATGGTAACAACAAAACCAAACAATTTTCAATACTACAATCAGAAGTATGTATTTATTCTCTCCTATAGTAATACATTTAACTTTCCAAGTTGCCAGTGTCAGACTATAGCTTTCTGACTTCCCATCATGGAAGCTGTAAAAGTTAGTATTCCTCCTTTCTATCTACTTTTCTTCCCCGGCATTCTGACTACTTCTAGATTCTATACCATTATGTTATATTGCTAAGTTTATACTATTTGTATTTTATTCTGCATCTGTAGCTGTTTCTCCTGTGCCTTGTTTGTTGGTTTATGCTAATTGGAAAAAGACCATTTACAATGTTGTGATGATAATAAATAGAGTGCACTATATTATCAAGCGATATGGCTGAACATGTAGAGAAGGAAAAAAATGGTCCTATAGCACTAAAACTTGGTGAGTTCCAAGGATAATATTTTAAGCCTCAAGGTAAAATGGGTTCCATTTTCTTTAATTTCTGCAATTCCTCAAAATTGTGCCCTATTTTAGTTTCTTTCACTCTTGGACTAAAATTTTTTTGTAAGCTTTTAACTTTTCTTGAAAATTCTAATCTCCTTTGCTATTGATAAAAGAAACATATGTTTCCAACATATTGCAACAATTTTTCCAATTTCTTAATTATGCTCTTGGTGAACAAAATACTTTCTTCTTAAAATTATTATTCTCTGTGCTCTCTGATTTTTCTATTCTGAATTAGAGTTTCTTTTCATTATTCTCCTGGTTAGGTCCATTATTACTTTAGTCCCATGACTTTCTGTGTATTTGATTCTTTTTCTTTTCTTTTTACTGGCATACATTATTAGTTTTTCCCCCCAGAAATGTTGTGTAGGAGGCAAACTGAGTCCTTGCATGTCCAGAATGCCTTGAACTATTTCTCAGAGTTAACTGATAAATTATTATGTATACGATCCTGGTACAAACTAATGTTCCCTCAGAACCTTGAAGATATTGGTACATTCTTATCTTTCATCCAGTTTTGTTTAGGAGGTATCTGATACAAATTTAATTTTTTTTCAGATAACTTTTTTCTTGTTTAAATGTTTATTAAGATCTTTATCTTTTCAGCTCTGTAATTCCACTAGAAAATTAAAAGCTCAGGGGTAAATCTAAGTCCAAATGTGTCTAGGCATAGATCTTTTAAAATGTATCCGTTTCAGTATTAAATGACCCTTTAGAATCCGGAAAAGGTGCTGTCCCCTCCCATTTTTCTCACTTGCTATTCCTCTTCGGGGAACACTTCTGCCTCAGGCATCCACAGGGGTTGCTTCTTCCCTTCCCTCTGATCTCTCCCTGAGTGTATATTTTCAGGAACACATTCTCTAACTGTTCAATCCAACAGAAAGGTCACTCTTTATCAGATTTATTTTTTTTTCTTTCATAAGGTTTATTATCTTCTGTGAAGTTTATTATCCCTTGGTAGAGTATTTGTTTTTTCATGCTTTTAAAAAAATTTCTTTTATTTTCTGATCCCCCCAGTAGATGTGAGTTCTCTGAGAACAGGGGCATTGTGTGGGTCACTGACATACAGCCTCAGCACATAGAGCGGTGGCTGCACATGGTAGGCACTCCATAGATATTTGTTGAGTGTATGAGTGAATGAAAATTGTTAAAAAAAAAGAAAAAAGTAAATGGCAGTGATATAATTTTATCTTTACTGCTTTTCTTTTTAGGGCTACCAATGTTGTGTTTTCTCTCCTGATTTCTCCCTATCAGAAATTAAAGATAGATAAACTATCCTTTGAGCTCACATCATAGGTGAAATTAGGCTTTTATATCCATGTGGCGTAGCTGAGACAATACCCCAGGAGCTTCTGGGGCCAAGGAAACATTTGTAGCTAAAACATTATACATATTGTCAACTGTACTCTTTCTGATGTTATTATAATTAGGTAATATGTCAGTTACATTGTTCAAAAGACTTTTGTGGCTACTTCAAAATGTAAACATGATTTGCAAAACTACTTCAACTTTTAGACAGTGATTTATAAACAGACTTTTGGAGCTAAGGCAGATGACACTGCCTATGTTCTTCATTCTGCTTTCTTTCTTTCAGTTGTATGGCTACCAGCTTCCTTCTAGGCTAGGAGAAGTGGCACCATTCCCAGTATCTCTTAGTGTTTACTATCATGATGAGATACCACTCACTAGTTCCTTAGTTCTGAGTCCGAATATCCTTGGCATTTATTTCATAGTGAAAAATAGTTACAGGTAGATAACTCATTCCTATGTAAGTTTCTGCTGCATTTGAAATACCTTATTTGTTTTGAATGTATTTTTCTTACTGTTGTTATTGCTTTTATTATTAAAGGCTCAAAATCCAGCAGAATTCCAGTTTCATTTCTAAGCTCCATGCTAGGAGCTCTATTTCTGTTTTGTTCAGAGTGTTATCTCTAGTATCTAGCACAGTGCCTGGAACATAATAAGTCCACAATCGGTATTTGTTGAATATAGACTGATACTTATAGATAATTCTCATTCTAAAGGCTTAGCTTAAAAAAAACTATAGTGGTATTACTCTACTTGATGCTAGTGAAATGAAGTACAGATTGATAGATTAGTTTTTTCTTTACTTCTTTCCAAGTATAGAGAACTTTCTAAATTCAGAGAACCGATTTAGGCATTGTAATACATTTTATTGACAGAATAATATGGAACCATATAACCAGCTTGGGGAAAAAAAGAAAACCAAACCCAAACCAAAATCCTTCATTGATCCTCTGTTTTTTTAAAAAAGTGGCAGAAAGATGATAATTAAAAAAAATCAGAGGTCAAAAGAAACTTCAAATAAACTCAGATAATTTATGGAGGCTTCCTCTGAAATTCTTGAACTCTATACTGGCACTACCAAAGTACAGCTCTTGAACTGCAACTGTTTCGTGATAAAGGATGCTTGTCCTTCTTGCCAGGATCAGTTGTATCTGCTCTATGGAAACTGCAGTGTGGTACCCGGGATCTTAAAAAAGTAAGGCAGCAACATTTATACCTGAGACTAGACCTACAGAAATAGACTAGACTCTTTTCCCCAGATTGCATTATTCATTTTCATATGCTTGTCTTTACCTGTTTTGGAGTCTGTTTTCTTATCTTCTTCCAGGGCTTATCTCCTTCACATGTCCATAGTATGCATTTCTCAGACAGGCCAAACAGATTAGTACATATTTGGTATTGCAAGAAGGAATTCTTGTCTTTAAATGAAATCTTTGACTTGCAATGTGATTGATGCTGGGCAGGATGCTTATTACATATTTCCTCATCTATTTAATGAAGGACTTAGACAAAATAACATTTCTTAAATTTCACCGAACTTCAAATCCAGCATAGTACAAATGTTAAATAAATATTTGTTCCATTGCATTTTGTAAGTGACCTTTTATTTCCTTCCAAGGGAAAAAAATAGTACTACATTCAAATGCCTGTATAAACATTTCAGAACTATGAAACTTCAATTCAGGGTTTCTTATAGGTTATCTTTATGCTTTCTGCAATATTTCTCATAATGTGAGAATATTAGTGGCCTTAAAAGGTGAAACTTATTAACTCTTCTCCCAACTTAAAAAGAGAATCTTTGGGTGAGGAAAAAAATGTATTCATTAGAAGTGTTCTAATAGATGTTATATTTTTGGTAATGAAATTGATAGGAGCAATTAACAGGTTTTTTCCCTAAGTTGACTATGCTACTACTATCTTATTATGTAATTATATGGCTTCTATGACAGTGCAAAGAGCAAAGTTACTTTGGTATTATTTCTATAAACCAAACTTCATTTTTTAAAAAATTAAAATTTTCAATAACAGTTGACATACAATATTATATTAGTTTCAGCTGTACAACATAGTAATTAATTTAAATAACATACAAATTGATCCCCTGATCAGTCTAGTAATCTCCTGACACCATACATACTTTTTAAATAATATTGACTATGTTCCCTATGCTATACTTTGCATTCCAATGGCTATATTGTAATTGCTTGTTTGTGCTTTACCCAGATTTAGAAATATGCTTTCTCACCCTTCCTCCAGCCCCCTCCCATCTGGCAACTATCAGTTTCCTCTCTGTATCTATGAGTTTGTTTCTGTTGTGTTTATCCATTTATTTTGTTTTTTAGATTTCACTAATAAGTAAAATTATATGGTATTTGTCTTTGTCTGATTTATTTCATTTAGCCTAATACCCTCTAGGACCATCCATGTTGTCATAAATGGCAAGATTTCATTCTTTTTATGTCTGAGTAATATTTTATTGTATATTTGTATCACATCTTCTTTATCCATTTACATACTGATGGACACTAAGGTTGCTTCCATATCTTGGCTGTTGTAAATTAAGCTGCAATGAACATAGTGATGCCTTTGTCCTTTCAAATTAGTGTTTTGGATTTCTCTGGATAAATATACAGAAGTTAAATTGCTGGATCATACGTGATAATTCTATTTTTAAATTTTGAAGAAGCTCCATAGTGTTTGCCACCATGGCTGCACCAATTTACACTCCCACCAACAGTGCGGAGGGTTCCCTTTCCTCCACATCCTCTCCAACACTGGTCCTTTCATAAACCAAGCCCTAAGCATCACTGCAGAGAACAGATGATGTGAAAAAGAGTCCTGCTTCTCACATCCGCTTAAGAATATAGATTTTGTTTTTTAAGAGAAAATTCACTCCTGTATGCCAGTACAAAGGATAAAAAGTTTACCTATTTTTAATTCCTGAAGGAAAATGTACATAAAATTGCTATTTACTGTGTATAATTTGCTAAAATGATAATTTCCTGGATTAATCTTTTAAGAAAAATTCAGTCTATTGAAAAAGTTAAAATAACAATGAGTTGTCTTAGTAGGTAAAGGAAATACAGTCCAGTTTTGAAAATGACACATTTGCTACAAGAATGCAAAACTTGATGAGACTTGGAAATTCAAAGAAATTTGCTGGCATATTTTCTCTACTACTCAGTTAATGCAAAAGTCCATTTACTCAGATATCAATTACGTGGTAAATTAAAATGTTTTTGAACTCAGACTGATACCTCTAGGAGACCTCTTCTAAACAAACTGATGTATGCAAACAGGATTATAGTTGAACAGAGATTAATACTGGTTAGGAAAAATCTTGAGGCACCTTTAGGACTTCATTTAACAAAATATTGACTGAGGGTAGCTGCATGGAAACATAAACATATTACTGATGCTTATAAAAATAGAGTATATAATTCCTTAATAATAGGTAGCAATGACTTGAAAAGAGTATAGCTCTTAGTCATAGCTCTTGACTCACAAGACTGGCCACTCTGTAATCACTCTTGATACTCCTCTGCCTACAACATATAAATTCTTTAATTATCAGCAAAACTTTTTTATAAAATTGTGCTGCAGAACTATTAGGGGATAGTATAAGGTTTGTGTTTGGGGGTCCCCCTCACCCCCGATGAGAAAGCTAAACAGTTCCAAGTATAATGAATATATTGTTTTTAAAGATTGAGACTAAAAACTGGCATCATTTAATGCTTTTGCTAAAGAATAAATAAATCTGGCTAAATAGATGGATGGATATCTTTTAAGTTTATTACAGAAGAAAATGAACATGGTCTCTTAAAATAAAACTAAAGTCTAAAGATTTTTTAAAAAATCATAGGTCTTTGTCAACATACACATTAAGAAAGTTATTATAAACCTGCACTTAATATGCTAATTTGAAACAATCTATTTCAGAGAATGGAAGTGGAAGGCAATACTTCCTAACTTATTCTATGATGCCATTTCCCAAATACCAAAACTAGACAAAGACATTACAAGAAATGAAAACTATAGATTAATATCACTCGTGAACATAGATGCAGAAATCTTCAACAAAATATTAGCAAATCAAACACTACAATGTATAAAAAGAATTATAAACTATGACCAATAGGATTTATGCCAGGTATTCAAGGCTGCTTCAATTAATTAATTAATGTGATTGATTATGTTAAACAGGCTAAAGAAGAAAAATGTCTTTATATCAATAGATGCAGAAAAAACATTTAACAAACTGTAACAATACTTATAATAAAAACTCTCAGCAAACTAGGGATAGAGGGGGAACTTCCTCAATAGGAAGATCTATTTCAAAAAAACTTATACTTACCATCACATTTAGTGATAAGAAATTCAAAGGTTTTCCACTAAGATTAGGAATGAGTCAAGGATGTCCCCTCTCACTATTGCTTTTCAACATAGTACTGGAAGCCCTAGCTAATGCAATAGGATAAGAAGAGGAAATAAGAAATTAGGAAGGAAGAAATAAAATGCTTTGTTCCCAGATGACATGATTTTCTATGTAGAAAATCTGAAATAATGAACAAAAATACTCCAGCAACTAATAATCAATTGAAGCAAGTTGCAGGGTACAAGGTTAATATATAAAAGTCAATTACTTTCCTATGTACCAGCAATGAATAAGTGGAATTTGAAATTGAAAACACATTGACATTTACATTAGTATTCCCAAAATGAGATACTTAGGTATATATGTAAACACGTATGTACAAGATCTGTTGAGGAAAATACAAAACTCTGATGAAAGATATGAAAAAGAACTAAATAACTGGAGTGATAGCCCATGTTCGTGGATAGGAGGTCTTAATATTGTTAAGGTGTCAGTTCTTCCCAACTTGATTTATAGATCCAACACAATTTCAGTTGAGTGAAAATCCCAGTGAGTTATTTTATGACTATCAATAAATGAATTCTAAATTTTAAGTGGAGAAGCACAAAATCCAATATTCAAACACAATATTGAAGGAGAAGAAGGTGGACTGATGCAATCTGACTTCCAGTCTTACTATAAAGCTACAACAATCAATACAGTATGGTATTAATGAAAGGACAGGTAAATAGATCAGTGGAACAGAATAGAGAACCCAGACGTAGACCCACATAAATATAGTTGACTAATCTTTTTATTTGACAGAGATAGACTAGGAACAAAATCTTTTCAACAAATGGAGCTGGAAACAACTGGTCATCACATTCAACAAAGCCGATCTAGACACAGATCTTACACTCTCCACAGAAACACAAAATGGATCATGAACTTAAATGTGAAATGCAAAGATAACATAGAAGAAAACATAGATGACCTTAAGTATGGCAAAAACTCTTTAGATGAAACACCAAAGACATGATCCATGAAAGTAATAATTTAAGCTGGAGCTCATTAAATGAAAAACTTTTCTGCTAAAGTCAATGTCAACAGGACGAGAGTATAAGCTACAAACTGGAAGAAAATATTTGCAAAAGAAGATATGATGAAGGACATTATTCAAAATATACAAAGAACTCCTGAAACTCTTAAAACAATTAAAAAAAAAAGAACCTGATTTTTAAAATGGGCAAGAGACCTAAATAGACATCTCACCAGAGAAAACGTACAGATGAAAACTAAGCATTTGAAAAGATGTTTAACGTCATATGTCACTAAGGAATTGCAAATTAAAATAATGAGATTCCAGTATGCAACTATTAGAATGGTCAAAATCCAAAACACTAACAATACCAAATGCTAGTGAGGATGTGGAGCAACGGAAACCCTTCATTCATTGCTGGTGGGAATGGAAAATGATAAAGCCACTTTGGAAGAAAGTTTGACAGTTTCTTACAAAATTAAACTTATTCTCACCATGCAGTCCAGCAATTGTGCTCCTTAGTAGTTACACAAAAGAGCTGACAAGTAACGTCTGCACAAAAAAATGCACATGGATGTGTATAGCAACTTTCTTCATAATTGCCAAAATTTGGTAGCAACCAAGATGACCTTCAGTATGTGAATGAGTAAATTGTGGTATTCAGACAATGGAGCATTATTCACCACTAAAAGGAAATAAGCTACCAAGCCATGAGTAGAAATGGGAGGAACCTTAAATGCATATCGCTACGGGAAATAAGCCATTCTGTAAAAGCTACATGCAGCTTGATTCCAGTTGCATGACATGCTGGAAAAGGTGAAACTATGAAGACAATAACAAGATTAGTGGTTTCCAGGGATTAAACAGTAGGAAGGACTGAATAGGCAGGGTACAGAAGATTTTTAGGGCAGTGAAACTATTCTATAATATACAGCAGTGGTGGGTACAAGTCATTTTGCATGTCAGAAGTCATGGAACGTGCAAACTTTGGGTGATAATGATTTATCAGTGAAGTTTCATCAGCTGTAACAAATGCTGCACTGTGGTCAGGGATGTTGATGATGGGGGAGGTATGCATGTGTGTGGACAGAAGTGTGTGACCACTCTCTATACTTTGCTAAATTGTACAGTGAACCTAAATCTTTTCTCAAAAATAAAGTTTATTAATTAAAAAAAATAAAACAACCAGAAAATCCTTAAGCTTATAGAAATACAATAAACAAGGCAATAAAAACATGTCTTCTCTTCCTCATGGGTAGCTATAATGTTTCAATTCAGGTCCTCTTTGGTCACTGAGTTTTCCAATTTGAGGTTAAGGAAATAACCTAATCTTCTTAATTGACCTACAGCTTTATTTGCAATAAACTGTTAGCACCAGTCATTCATAGAGGCTAGTAGAGGAGGGGAGAGGGCACATGCAGAAGGGAGTCAGTGCCCATGGTACCTGATAGGCTATAAGCCAAGTTCCTGTACCTACAGACATCACGCCTTTTCCTAGAGTGTTGAAGATGAAAAAGTATTACTTGGTTTTATGTAGTTCCCCCCTCATCACTGCTCAGAAAATGAACAGTGAAGGGCATATATTCTCTTCATTGATGAAATGCCAACTTTTAGTAGAAACTTATTTTTAGTTAACCATTAACATTCAGATGATTTACGCCACCTCTGACATGCTCTCTGATAAAGCATGACCTCCTGCGTGGCTCTGCAGATGACCTGGGTACACTGATCTGGCAGGCACTTGCGGGGCAGACTGACCTCACACTATAGGACTGTCTACAGTGAGGTTCTCTAATGCAGCTGCATTTCTTGTGGGACCTGGTTAAGTTTGTCTCACTATTAGGTTCTTTAGTTTTATTCATTTTTCTCAAAAGGAGAGAGGTTTTTCTAGCATACAAAGTACCTGGCTTTTAATGGCTACTGAGCTGAAATTATATACATCTACTAATGGTGTTCATTTGTTCGCTTCCATTCTCTGCTTTTTGTGGTTCGTTTTTGGATGTTAGAGTAGGTATGTCTTTCTGGTCAGCTGACAGTTGATCTTTCTTAGAAATGACCCTTTCACATTCCCAAGTATAAGGAGTTAGATACTCCAATTTTCATTTAGCCTCTCATCCATTCAAAGTCAATGAAGAATCAAGATGTTTACTATTGATTTTCATTGCCTGTGAACCCAAGTTATCTCAGCACAAAGGGCTTTTCCTAGACACCATTCTCTCAAGGCAGAGTCAGTGGCTCCTTTTTTTCCAGACTCCATTTTGCTCAGTGATGATTTAAAAATGGTGATTTTGTTCTTTCATTGTATAAAAATACTACCCCACATTGTAAGATCCCTGTCATTAATTCATAGAGGAAAACAAATTCTCACGTTCCTGTTCTTTTCTGCTCTCATACTTGCATATGTATAAAATATATGCACACGTGTTCAGTAATTATTGAGCTCTTTTGTTTTAAAACATATAGTGGGTTTGTTTTACTAGGAAGCAAAGTTACATTTATTTCAGAGCTTATTTTTTGCACTCTGAAATACTATGAAACAAAATAAAACTACTGACATATATTCTTTATTGTTTACCACTATCACAAACTCTGTTTCACATTCTAATTGGTATTATCCTTGTATCATTCTTTATAACTCAAATTTTTATTCCTTGTTTGTCTCTCTAAAAGTCCAAAAATAGTCTCTGGTTTTATACATTATTATTAGTAGTAATTATTATACTCATTCATATTTCTACCTAGAATATTTTAAAGCCCTTTTTAAAGAGTTCCTGTTACCAACCCCCCTTTCTAAGCCATGGTCTGTATACTCTTTGGTCTTTTGTCATTTTCATTTTTGGAGTGCATATGTGTCTCTGTCTGAGAGCGCTGTGAACTTGCAATGCGGTTACAATTAATATGCTTTTAGAGGCTTTCTTTTTCCTGGGAAATTTCTTGATGATTTTTACTTTGTCATGTCATGAAAAATGTGTGTCAAAGCACCATAGCACTAATAGTGCTTCTCTACTTGCTTGCACTCTTCTGATTAGAGGAACCAATAGTAGACAACCAACTCATATTTTGGTTTCTACAGCACAGAGATTGCTAGGTGACTTTAATCCCTTTCAACCAGAAGACAACAACAACGAATTCCTGTGCCCTTCAGATTTGTATATATTACCTAGAAGATTTAGTTAAAAAATGATTTAAAACATTTTTCAAAAATGTGCTTCTGTGCAGACCACCTCCTACAGCTCTAACATGGCATCACATATTTTAAAATTATGCTGCCATATCTTTGTTATTATGGTATGCTTGGTAATAAGAAATCATTTTTCTTCTAAGTAGCAATAGTTGTACAGCATATCCAGGAAATAAATATATGAAAATCCAGTTTAATATGAGAATGATAATTTTATGAAAAATATTATGTCAAAGTTTTGTTATTAAAACATCTATTTGGATTTCTCATTTATATGACTCTAGTCTTAAGTACAATTGGAGTTACAGCTTTTTGTACTAAATGTCTTTATTTAGGGAGAAATATGTTTCAATTTTGCCATCCTGGTCATTACTTAAAGGTTTAACTTCATAGTTTTCTATTTAAATATGTTTAAAATTATCATAAAATATTTTGTATAATTTTCATAGTTAATTTTGAAAAATAAAAAACCCATTCATCTTTAGTTTTCATTCCCTCCATCAGATGTACCCATGATGTTGCTTTCTAACCACTGCCAAGGTTAACAGTTCCGTTTTCTCCAATAAGAAGTGGTAGATTTGCCAAAAAATTGAACATTTACTTAATGGCTTTTTTTATCCCTTGTAAGAATCACATAAACACGAGGGCTGGTGTGCAGCAGGTGGACGTGAGTGTGGCTGTCCTGATGGTTACTGAGTCATTGCCAAGGTAGCTGGAGAATTCTGCTGTCCTAAACCACCGCGGCTCTCTCCCCCTGACTCCCCGACCCCTCCCCATGATCCACCAACTGTTAATAACTAGGCCTGCAGGTGACCTCTGGGACCCTCCTGCAGCGCCCTAACCCAAGTTTTGGACATGCTACTGGTTAATATTTTGATTATTCCTTGCATGTATTGGAAGAGAATCATCATTTGTCTTAACCTGATGTTTACTAAGCTGTTTTGAGGAATACCTTATGATAGAAGTATTTCAATGATTCAGTTTTGCAAAATGCATAATTTATTTTTAATAATCCAGGTAATCATAACACTGGAGTTTTTCTGCATGTTTTGAAATCTTTTGAGTATGATGTTCCATTTTAAGGAACAAGATAAAATTAGAATCTTTGGGAAATTTCTAGAGTTTTCCTTTCTCCTTTGCCTTTTTATTGGAAATAAGATTTGACTTCTTTAAATTTTTAGAGTGCAAAATGTAGACAGTATTAAAGCTGAAGTAATGTTGCTATTTAAAAACAGCAATAAATCAAATGTTGGCAGCTTTATGTATAGTATAAAATTTCATTTTATATACTATTTGCCATCTCATCAAGCATCAGAATTTTTCTCATTGATCCTTTGATGTTTGTATTGATGTTATTAATGTAATGGCTTTAAACCTTCACTCATGTAGTTCATATGATTTAAACCACCCTTGCATGAAGATATTATCTGGGCTATTGAATGATTTATTTCATAATTAATAGATTTAAAAATGTATTCTTTTCCTTCCCATCTGTCTTAAAGAAATGGGAAGGTGGAGTTAATATATACCTAGTAATTTTCCTGAAGAGTAGGGAAAATGAATTCATTTTTTAAATATCTAGGTTAATACTGTAGTTTGAAGCAGTTTTTTAAAAAGCACTTACAGTCTACCAAGTTATCGATCCTCAATCTATTACTGCTATGAATGGATGTAATTAGTAATTCAGTCTAAATGAGCCATGGTAGTAACCTCATTACTCTGAAAATTCCATTACATCACTTATAAAATTACTATATCTAAAGGAATAGAATATGCATTGTAAAAACTTCTTTGCAATCAATAATTAGCATCGTGACTATCAGTTACAGTTACATATCACAATTTAAGGATTATTCATTATAAAGTTTTAATATTATTTAAGTGAAGTTTAAATCTGGATAATTCTATCAATATAATTTTGCTCATACTTTTATATCTTATTCATTTGTGCAATACCTCTTTTTCTTATATATGTAGTTTTTCCATCTGTATCAAATTAGATCTCTAAGTCACAGGATCATAAAGTGCTGAACCTGGTCTGGAACAGAGATACTATAGTTCAACATTCCATAGACACCTGTAGTTATGGAGTAGTAACAGTGTCAGCATTAGGACTGAGATGGATTTACATTCTGGTTATCTCTTTTACCTGCCTACTTCCTTAGTTTGCTTATGGGTTTATAAGAGTTATGAGAGAGAAGTTTCTTCTGAGATTCATCCCAAAATTTAGCTCCCAGTAGATTTATTGCCCTGCAGTCAACTGTATAAATATAATTGCCAATACCTAAAGTTCTTCGTGTGGAGAAAAAGGGAATCACAAATGAACCGTTAAAATCAGTACACACACTTTTCTTTTCCTCTTTTTCTTCTTTACCCCTTTCTCCTCCTTCATTACGTGTAAATTCTAGAGGGGATCCCCCAAATGCCTGGACATTAGGGATGGCAGCTCTGTTGTAGAGAATTATGTTTCCTTTTTTAGTGGATAGAAAATAAACCATATCCTGTGCTGGCTTTTCAGAGTTAAGATCCTGGGCACATCTCAAGTGGTTTATAATAGCCCAGCCTCTGACCAAAGAGGTCATGTATTAGCAGGTGTAAGAGTGTCATAAAAATGTTTGTGTTCCAGATGCAAGTTTTTATATATGCTTTTTCTGCTTGATTTTTACTCAGTATTTTCCTCTAATATAGGTTTTCCATCTTGGTTTTTAAAAATATTTCTTTCCTTATGCCCCTCCCCCTTTTTTGTTTGTTTTTTGGAAGATACGGAAGTTGATTGATCTACAAACAATGCCAAGTGAATTCATACCTGGACTTCTCCATTTCTGTGTTTGATTCTTAAACAGTTTCTTTGTGCAATGAAAATACTATGTGAAACAATTGATAACTGCTACCTAATATTTCAGCTTTCATTGGCAATTTTAGTTCTATAAGGGCTGTTGATTAGAAACAATGTTGTTTGGTGTATATTTGTTTTTTTCTTAGTGTAATTTGTTCTGTAAACACTTACTGAATTTTTCCTTGAAGTCACCAAGGAAAAATGTGTTAGAAAGTACAGGGAGTAAATATGCAAAAGGACTTCCTTTTAGTTTTCTTCTTAGAGCTTTGACTAGTGTAGCGATTTTTTTAAAAGCATTAATAGAACAGCCATTGCTGCCAAGTTGCTGACATTCTGAAATAGCACTTCTCTTCAGCATCATACAGTTAGGATCATTTACTTGTAGAAAGAGGGGGTGTGTGTGTGTGTGCGAGTGAAACAGAGGAGAGAGGGGGCAGAAGAGGAAGAAAACCATTTTGTGGGCATATTCTGCTGAGGTCAGTAACCTGCTGTTTAGTGAACTCTAGTCTGACCCCATTGGAACCTGAAGGAGGATCACACTGAGCTGGGGAGCAGTGAAGGCAGCATCGCAACAGGAGGAAACACCTATAGCTTTGAGGTTTTGGAGAGACAGGGGAAAGGAAGGATTAGATCTATCAAGACAACAGTCCCCTGTTTGTAACAGAGGTATTTAATGACTTTTGTTCATTGATGGATCCATCTGTTGAACGGACAATGTATTTAATGCCCCAAAGAAATATTTCTATACGTGATGTTATAGCTCATATTAATACATACCTGTTTATAGGTGGGATGACTGGTTTGTAAAGAAAAGCTGTATTCACTTTTTGAGAGAAAGTATTTGCTTCTAGGGTTTGAAATATAGAATAACTTACCTGTAACCAAAATCAGATGTTTTCTTTATTGAATCTCAGCCAGTGGAGGCCATGAGGCCTGGTGAAGAAAAGAGCACAGGCTTGGAGGCCACCTACCAAGTGCGTGCTAAGGGGCAGGACCCACGGTGTTTTGAGGCTTATATGACTAAGACATTGTATAAGTCTTAGTTATGTTTATTTTTTCACCTACATTCTGGAAAATATTGTAGAAAGTACATACTACCTTTTAAAACACAGTGAATAGTTGATGAAGATAAAATGTACCAGAATAGGTTTCAATTTAGGAGAACAACGAAAAAAATCCGCCTTGGAACCGCATAGCCTTAGTAAGATTGCAGCTTTGACTGTGAGGTTTATTTCATGTAATTAAAAACGTGGATATGTGTGTGGGAGTTCAAACATTTAAAATTTAAAATGAACTTACAGGCTTTTATTCTTAGATTGATATCACTCGCTCTCTCTCACTCTCTCTCTCTCTACCTCTTGTCTTAACCTGTCTTCAGCAACAGTTACCCTCCATGTTTATTCTGCATTGCATTCTAAGTGACTTCTTTCTTATAATCTCAGTTTTCCAGGTCAGAGGGAAAACTCAGTGCATAAGCTAACTGTCAATATTTTTCAGCTTCTTTGAGAATATTTACCATAGCCCCCCCTAAATAGCATCATTGAACTTCTCTTTCAGAACAGGTACTCAAGCCCAAGAGTCATCACTGTATTGATTTCTGAATATTATCACATTGGAGATGTTCCAAAACTGAACAAAGCCAGGATTGTGACCATTGAGGACCTGTGTTCTAACAAGAGACCTGTGGTCTCTTACAGGTGTACATTCTATTTGTTCAGATGGCCTCTTTTTATAACGGGGTTGTTTGAGGCATAGAGAACTGGAACTTCACGTTTCTCCTTGATAGCTCGCCAGCTTGGTTCCCAGCCAACGAGATAGCTGCTTGTAGTGACACTCCTTGCTCTTGGACTCCTGATCCTGTGCCAACCCTCAGAGGGCAGTCCCGCTGAGCTGCTCACACCATCCTGACGAAGGGCACCGCTGTCCTGAAGGCCCCAGTGTATAGGTAGACATCCAATTTCAACTCAAGGGATTTACAGCTAAAGTTCCAATAAAACTCTGAGGTAAAGAGTTTGGTATTTTTACTATTTCAGTTTTGTTTTACAGTTTTAAACAGAAAAAAGGGAGGCAAGTATATAGTTCTGTTGCTTTGCCTTCCTCAGTGTTTGGTCCATAAGTTGCTAAACGCAGCCTTAGGAATCTAAGCATCTGCAGACAACGACCCTTTTCTATTGGTACCAGTGCTTCTTTAATCCTTTCTAAAAGCAAGATATATTTCATTGTCTCTGACCCCAACCCCCTGAACTTCACCTGCCTGATAATTATTATATTTATTTGGATTATCTAGCTTCCTCAAATATATCATGTCTGGAATTTATTTTGGCATTTCAGATTCCTTTCTAGAATTAGCCATTTCTCTGATTAACACCATCATTCTTTCAAGCTAGCAAACTCAAAACTTTATTCCCATAATTGAGTCTTTTTTTCTTTCTACATCTAGAATGTTACTAAAGTCCACTCATTTCTCAATCAGCAATATTTTTCTGCTTGATCCTTGTGTTTCATTTCCTCTCAAACCCTCTCGTTCTCTGACCATTTTACATCTGAACCACTGTAGTAAGTTAATATCTTGCTTGTATTATGTTAACACCTAAATCTCCTTCACACTCACTAGGATGGCTCTAATAAAAAAGACAGACAATAACAACTGTTGGCGAGGATACAGGAAAATTGGAACGCTCATACATCATTGACAGAAATGTAAAATAGAACAGCCACTTCGCAAAAACAGTTTGACAGTCCCTCAAAAGGTTAAACATAGAATTACCACATGTCCCCTCAATTCTGCTCCTCAGACTAGTACTCCCAAGAGAATTGAAAACATACGTCCACACAAAAACTTACAATAATGAACGCTTATGTTCAGAGTTGCATTATTCACAATAACTTAAAGGTGGAAGTAACCCAAGTGTCCGTCGACAAATGAATGGATAAACAAAATGTAATGTATACATATAATGGGATACTATTCAGCCTTAAAGAGGGAAGGAGCTCTTCCCATAAGAGGCCAGAGGTGACCTCTGATATTGGTTTGCTATACACTTGACCAAGAAAATCCCACAAAGTCACACAAATCAAGACATTCAAATCTTCGTGTTGACTCTAAGAACCCTCATGGAACTGCCTAGGCCATCAAAGGCATGCATATTTGAAAAGCCACCAAGTATCTTCAGGATGCCACTTTATAGAAGTGATGTGTGCCATTCCATTGTTACAGTGGTGGAGCTGGTAGGTGCGCCCAGACCAAACAGTGGGGCTGGACACAGGGTCTGTGGCCTGAGAAGAGTGCTGAATTTTTGCTGCACGTGCTTAAAAATGCAGAGAGTAGGGCCGAACATAAGGGTGCAGATGTAGATTCTCTGGTCATTGAGGACAACCGGGTGAACAAAGCTCCCAAGATGCAGTGCAGAATTTACAGAGCTTGTGGGCGGATTAACCCACACACGAGCTCTCCCTGCCGCACTGAGACAATCCTGCTGAAAAAGAGCACATTGTTCCTGAACCAGAAGAGGGGGTTGCACAGAAGAAAGTAATATCCCAGACGAAGCTGGAGAAAACAAACTGTTATGGCCCAGGAGTAAATTCAGCATAAAATAAATGCTAATAAAAGGAAAAGGAAAAAAAGGAAGGAAATTATGACATGTGTTACAACATGGATGAATATTAAAGACATGTACTAAATAAAATAGCCAGGCACAAAAGGACAAATATGATGAGAGTCTACTTATATGAGGTCTATAGAATAATCAAATTCATAGAGACACAACGTATAATTGTGTTTGCCAGGTGCTTTGGGGGAGGAGAAAATGGGAACTTAGTGTTTAATGGGTAGAGAGTTTCAGTTTGAGAAGATAGAAAACTTCTCAAGATGGATGGTGAATAACTTAATGCCATAGAACTGTACACTTAAAATAAAGTTAAGATGGTAATTTTTTTATTACATACATTTCGCCACAGTAAAAAATACTTGTATGTAAATAAATATTCATAACAGCATTACTTTTAACAGCCAAAAGTAGAAATACCTCGAATATCCATAATGAATAAAGTGTGATATACCTACACAGTGGAATGTTACTCACCAATAAAAAGAAATGAAATAGTAATACACACTAACGTGTAGATGAGCCTTGGGAACATTATGCTAAGTAAAAGAAGCCAGACACAAAGAGCCCAATTTTACAGGATTGTTACTTATTTGAAATATCCAAAAAGGGTAAATCCATAGAGATAGAAATCCAATTAGCTAGAGGAGGGATGACTGAGAACTGACTCCTAATGGGTACTGGATTTATTTGAGGAGTGATGAAATCGTTCTGGATTTTAGATAGTGGCAATAATGGCACAACTTTCTGAATATATTTAAAAAACTGAATTGTATATTTTAAAGGGATGCATTTTATGATATGTGAATTTTATCTCAATTTTTAAAAAACCTACATGATGCCATGTTTCTAAAGGAACAATATGCCCCAGTCTCAGCTTATTATTTCTAGCTATGTAACTTTGAGAAAATTAAGTGACCTCTCTTCTTACTCGGTACAATAGGGATGATAATAACTACCTCACCAGCTGTTTGTGTTAAATGAGGTAACGCATGTAATACACCCAGCACTGACTCTGACATTTACTAAGAACTCGGTAAATTTACTAAGACCCCTTGGGGCACCAGCTTTCAACAGCTTCCAGTACTATTCCAGATACTATTTTCAGGTATTTGGAGAGACGACCCAACTTCCTTAGCCATTTTACCCATACTTTTTATGTTCTGACTCACATCTGCCTCTCCAAATTCTTATAATGTTCCTTTATAGAAATCCTTTAGTCAGAATGGGCTTTATATTCCTCCTCAGTGTTCTGTACATATTCTTACAGCTCTGGCTGACTGAGAAGTGCTCTCTTCCTGTTCCTCTCTGTCTTTCTCTGAATTTCACCCTGCCCTTAGAACTCAGAAGATTTTCTGAAACCATGCATTCTACTTCCTCATTTATTTCATGGATGGTAATCTGCTTGGTGTAGCACTCAAGATTTTTACATCTTTGACCGGTGCACTTTGGTTATGTATATTTGGTTACATACTTTATTGGGTGATATTTTAAAAATATGCGTCCGATCTCTCCAGCTAAATTAAAGGGGCCACATGTTATTGTGCTTTTGCATATTGTGCTTTTGATATAATGATACTCTGAATAAACATTTGCTATTTATGGGTTTGGTTAGTGCTACATCTCAGCAAGGACAGGGGTTTAAACTAATGATTCTCAATCATGGCTGCACCTTAGAATAACCTGGCTACTAAAGCTTCGTGTTAGCCCAACAAATCATAATCTCTGAGCAGAGGCCTCAGCGTCACATGCAGGTAGGTGATACTGTTACATCCAAGGCTGAGAGACATTTGATTAAGCAGATGAAGGACTCTAAACCAGTGGGTCCCAAGCCTAACTGATTATCACAATCAAGATGTGAGGAGGCAGAGATGCTTTGGGCATTGCAAAGTGCTCTGCAAATGCTAGACATTGTTACTGTGATGCATTTGGGAGTTTCACTTCTTTGAGAAAGATCCTCCGACCCTAATTTTTTTTGATAGCCAACGGTGTAGTGGAAATATCCAATTATGGGCATCTAAAACCTTTTAAACTCTGTGTAATAGCTTTCATACCAGATGTGCATGCCTTTTTCCTTTCTGCTAACTTAAAAATATTCACTCTGTTTCTTTCCCAGGCTGGCCAACATTCAGCAGCAGACCCTCTTAAGATTGTTTACTTGCCCTTGTTCCTGTTGAGTTACCACACTTGGAAGCAGGAGATGGGCTCAGCAGCAGCCAACAGGCCATGATCCCGGAGGAGCAGTGAGGGACAGAGCTGCTGGTAAGACAGTGGGGGCAGTTGCTGCTATAGGTGTGCGAGGAGTTCATTCCCAGTTTAATGGTAAATGTCTCTTCCAAGCCCAACTCTAGGTTACTCTGTACTCTCTCAACTCCCTTTATTACCTACGCTTCAGACATATGGCTTAAATTTTAAAATCTATGAATTCCCCAAAGTTATGTGCTGAGTTTTGTGTGTATACTTCATTTTTTTCTGGAGAAAAGCCTTTCATCAGATTCTCACTGTCTGTGAATTTTTAAGAGATAACCATTCAACTAAAACTGTAAGCATGGAGAAATGTGATCTCTGTAACCACTTGCCCCAGCATTTCTCCTGTCCATTTTTATATCACTATGGCCACTTTGTCTCAGTCTTGTTGAGGACCAAAAAACGATATTAGTGGTCATTTGCTGGACTGAAAAGTGAGCACCTGCTGAGCCTATGCAGCTGGGCTTCATGACAGTTTGGTTCCAGAGAAAGAGTGGAGAGCTAAAGTATAAAATGACAGAACACAGGAAAACCTACATCATATTTCATATGATCTTTTTCTACATGAGTAAAAAAAACAGCAGACTGACAGAGAGGGAGACATAAAATACTTTTTATATCTTTTTACTTCATGTTCTTACAGTTGGTCTTAATAGAGGTCAGTTTGGTTCTGAATGCCACTGACCTGCTAATGAAGGTCCCAACATAAAGGGTTATTTATCAGGTCAGTATCACGTATGAGGATGAGTAAAAATAGGTAACTGGTGTACTTTTTTTCCAAAATTTTTAAGAAGAAGACTAGAATGAATTCTACCATATATAGCTTTGTCTTTACAATAAACCAGTTAAAATGATGAGGGCCTTGTAGGAAAGAAAATAGAGGTTAGATAGAGAAAAGGTAGAAGGAGGGTTTTTTTTCCTTCTGCAACTCCTTCAGCAGGTAATCCAGCTTTGGTTTCCCAGAAAGCTCATGTAGCTATAATCCGTGCCCTCACTCCAGACTTCTGAGGATGTAAGTATGCGCTCTGCCACTTGATACTTCTTAGAGACGGGCCTGGTGCTGAGAAGTCCTTTCCAGGGTGTCCTCAGTTAAACTCCCATGATTCCTGGATGTTGCCGTGTTCGAGACACAGGGCAAGTGCCTCTGCCTGGATTACCTCTCTGCCCTGGGAATCTTAAGTAAGGGAGGGAGAGCTCAGCACTGTAGTAACTCTCAGAATGAGAATTTTCCCCTTGCACGCTAATGTTTTTAGAGTGATCATTGTCACTGAAAATAGACTTCCTCTTTCCCCACTCAAGCTGGAAAATCTTAGGTAATTATGAATAAAGCATTCTTTGCTTTCCCCTCCTCCCTTCATGGATGCTTTGCTGCTCACTGTGAGGACTGTGACTGCTCGCTCTGTACTTGACCTTAAGAGCTGAAAGAAATTTTTTAAATGAAATTTTTATCTCTTTAGCGAAGGCATAGGATTTCCTTCTCTTCTTGGAGGTGAAGGGTGGGTAAGTAGGAAAGTGCAGAAGTTTATGGAAAAGTGTGAGATAAATTACCAACAAGAAAGGAGGTCAGGAAATTAAAGTATTAGCTGTATGTTAAGAAAAAAAGAATTTACAAATAATTCTCAGGTGCAAAAATAAATCTTAGTTTGAATTTATTTTCTTGTAGTTGGATAAGTTCAGTCTAGGACTCATTTTCAGTAGGAAATAAGCCTAAGGCTTACTTACATTTTAGTAACATTTATTAGTTGTATGTTCTACGGAAAATTATTTACCCTCTTTAAGCCTTCTTTTACTTGGCAAATAGGTCATAGTTAATACTAGTGGGATCATATAATATTATATGGATGATATGTGCAGGGCCTGGAGCACAGTAAGTTATCAATTTTATATTAACTTTTGTCTGTTATTAATTACTATTATTAATGCTGTTTTCAGTTTTTTAATAGTGAATTTAGTTAAAAAGTGGTTCGTGAGTATCTATCAAATATGAGGCACTCTTTAGGATCTAGAGTGCATTAATGAGCAAAACAGATAAAAGTTTTCTTTTCCTTGTTTAGCTTAGAATCTAGACTGGGAGACAGACATAAACAAGATAAATAAATAAAAATGTATAGCATATTAAATATCAACAAGTTCTAAGCATAAAGTAGAAAAAAGAAATTGGGGGCATGTTGAGGTAGTGATTGAAGATGGAGTAATCAAGCAAGACCTCATGAGATTATTTTTTGAGTAAAAATGTGAAAAAGAAATAGAAACATAACTGTAAAGTTACATGGTAAAGAGTATTCCAGCTAGAAGAGAAAACCCACAAAGCCTTAGAACAGTAGAAAGTTTTCCAGACGAGTCAAAGGGAATCAGAGCATCTTAATGCAACTCAACCATATTCCACCATTTATGGGTAGATAAACATTTACCCGTATAGTCAAGTGATGCAGGTAAGAACTTTGGAAGTTTGAGGAATGGCACAGTTTGTGTAGACTAAAACAGTTAGAGGAGACCACAAAAAAATGTGGCAGATTGTGACCTCAGTCTTGAAGGATAAAAAGAATATGGCTAATTGGTAAAAAGTTACTCAGTTATAAATGAATAAAGCCTGAGGATCTAATATATAACATGATGATTATAACACTATATCGTATAATTGAAATTGAAAGTAGAACTTAAATGTTCTCACCAAAAAAAGAAAAAGTGTAAATATGTGAGGTCATGAATGTGTTAACTTCATGAGGTGAAGTTCTTTCACAACCGACATATGTATATCAAATTATTATATTGTGCATTGTATATCCTAATCTTTCAGTTTGTCATTTATATCTCAGTGATGCTAAAAAAAACACTCCAAGGGAAAATGTTCTAATTAAAGTTATTTTTACAAACAACACACACAAACACACACACACACACAATATGCCAGTAGAGACAGGTGGAGGAGAAACAGCATGAGGTGAAGTGAAACATGGATGTTGGCTTTGAGGGCAGGGGTCTACTGGGCATAGGGCCCAAGGGAGGGGCAGAGACAGGCAGTCTTGTGCAGAGTTGTCAAGAAGTAGGAGAGAAGATGTCAAAGCAGGTGAAGCCAAATTTTGTAAAATCCTAAGGCCAGACTTAAGATTATTACAAGCTATCCAGCACAACAAATGTTGAGGAACAATTGAAGCCATAACAAGGTATTCCAGGTCTTTAACAATGTTATTATTTTGACAAGTTTGGAATAGTAGGGAGATGGAAGAAATGGTTAGAGTGATTTAGGAGTGAGGTTGAGAATACAGATTATGATAATAAGAATAAGACTGAAAAAGGAAGATAAATTTGGTATATTTTAAAGAAAAATCATGAGGATTTTATTGGGGTTTTGCACACGGGAGATACGAGAGGAGTCAAAGTTTCTCTTCAGGTTTTAAAATGACCAATGAAGTATTGGTGCTAAAAGAAATAGGGAAGTTAGGGTACCCAGAGGTGAAACATGACTCGCCTGAGGTTATGTCATGAGCTAATGGCAAAACCCTCACTGGCCTCAGGTTTCCATTTTGAGAGCCTCTTCCCACCACTCTCCACACTGGCTGTAGAAAGTGTTAGTGATTTGTGTTTTGCCAGCTTTCTTGTGGAGAACAGAGTTAGAAGGTTTGGAAAATGCCCATTAGCATTGTGTTTAGCTGTTCTTTTAATTAATGTGGACATTTTTACCCTCTTTCATGAAACAGATCTAATTTGTTTAGAAAGGGTCAAAGAAGCATTGGTGGGACTAGAGCAGGGTTGTTGCTATATATGCTTAAGAGTCTTCAATCTAGTCTTTGTTGATGTTTCCTGATTTAAAATAAGTCATCTTTCTATCTCTTCAATAGTTTGAGATGGAATAGTATTTCTATCATTGTACTATTTTTCTGCTTATCTTTCAGAAGAAAAGTGGTTTCAGTTATCTCAAATTTAAATCTCTTTTTTTAAAGATTTTATTTATTTTAGTTTTAGACAAAAGAAAAGGGAGGGAGAGAGGGAGAGAAACATCAATATGTGGTTGCCTCTCACGCGCCCCCTACTGGGGACTTGGCTAGCAACCCAGGCAAGTGTCCCAACTGGGGAATCAAACTGGCTACCCTTTGGTTTGCAGGCCAACACTCAATCCACTGAGCTACACCAGCCAGGATGAAATCACTACCTAGCCTTCAAAATTAAGACATCAAATGTTGCTTCCTTGAAGACCAATCTTATATGCTGAAATCAATGGTCATTGTTCTAACAAGCCTTATCAGTTTATCTTTGGCATCATAGGACTTTAAACAAAAATCATGTAATGCAGTGCTGTTCATACCGCACTCTTCAAACTATTCTACAACCCATCTATTTGTTAATGTCTTTCTGTTTTTAATAAAATATAATTATCTAGCAAGTGAGAAATGTATTGAAAAGAAAAAATGTTTATTTTTCTATTTGCAAGTTTCTATACATTTCCTTACTCTCTCCATCTCATATGCCACATAATGATACAAGTCATGACTCAACTGTGTGAAAACAAAACCCTTGTTATATGTGGTAGTGTCATATATATTTTCAGTCCCAAATTGGTCTCATACTCCTTATGTCCAAAGAGACTCAATTATTGCAGACTGTTGACACTCTCATGGGATTCTCTTGAGAACTCTGGCAATCCCTAAATTCACAAATAGCTTCTCTAGCATTTTTGGTATTAATACCTATCTGCATATGACATGTACTTTGAGTTTCGGACAAGTAAGCCTTGCTAAAATAGAATGTACCCTATGGAAGCTATTTTTGCCATTCTTGTGTTTCGATTTCCCCATCAAAAGGTGAAGTATCAGTTGCCTCCACTGATCTCATAGGATATTTTAAGCAGAAATGAGTGTCTTGGTGAATAGACTTTGTATTCTGAAACAAAGTTTTAGTGTAAATGAAGGTACTAGAAATGTGCATCCAATTTAACAAATGTTAACTCTGACCTAACCTTTTCCTAAAAATGTGAAAATAGTGTGTTATTTTGGCTTTTTTTTAAGCTGGAAGACTAGAAGTAATGGGTTTCTGGAAGAATCTGTGATCATATAATTAATGTTGTGTATGTGTATAACAATTTTGTAATTCTCAAACCAAGGGCACATACAGTTCTTGAATCTTAGTGGGGGTCTTGGAGGGACTTAAAAAAAAAATCCTTGGCCATTTTCTCAAGGTCTTGAATCTCCCTCCACATTGATACCTGTGCACACACACGTACACGACATCCTCCCTTAAATCCCCTAGCCAGCTTGTTTCCTTCTTTGTTGACAATGTTGAACTTGTTGGCAAGAACTTCCACCTTTCTTTCCTACCCAGACCCTCAAATTCAGCTTATCCACACCATAATTCTTCATGCTACGTTTTGGAATTTCCTTTTTCCATGAATTAATCATTTCCTTATTGTTCTCTCTACTTCTGTTCTTCCCTTTTTTTTTTCATGGTCAATTTAATGTGCCCCTATGTACTCATTCTTAATACAAATGTAACCATGCATGCCCCTTCCTAAATAACCTGTGATGGATACCCATTGTCAAACTTTGTTAAAGCAGTAGATGCTCCTTCCCACCCCATGGAATTTTTTCAATTGAAATGGAGTTTATGTGGCCATTGCAGAGATGGCCAATGTGATGTGCGGGGGCGGTGCTTAGGACCACCGCCAGCCCGTGTTCAGCCAGCGTGGCCCTGAACAGCTCTGTGAACCTATGGTATGTAAAGAACTCAGTTTAAAGCACCACTGGCTTACAGGAAGTAGATCAAACTCTGTGCTTGATATTCTTGTTTGGCTCCTGATTTCTCTTCAGCATCCTTGGCCTCATGTTGCTCCTCAGATTATGGGATGTAATCATTCCTAACTACAGGTCTTGCCCAGGATTTATTTCAGTCATCCTATGCCTTTGTATTTGCTGTTTCTCTCCTGGTTAGCTGCCCTTTTTCCTTAAAGACCTAGCTCATGTTTCTCATCAGCAAAGCCTCGTATTTGTGGCACCATTGTCTCTCAGCATCACACTTATTGTATTTATCTGTGCCTGTTCTCTCTACAAACTCAGACATCCCTAGGGCAAGGGTTGTGTCTTTCCTTCCTATACCTGACCTTGTGCCCTGTGCCTGGTTATGCAGTAGACACACTTACACTCTTCAAAAGAATGAATTCACTCTGTTCTCTTTTTATCTTTTATTTTTCTTTGTTCCCTCTGGCTCCTTCTGAAAATTGATACAGTGCCTGCCAGTTGAGTTGGGGAGACTGTGGAGGGTGGATACTCGAAACGTCAAATGTCTACACATCATAATCTGATACACAAAGTTACATTATTTCAGAACTTGAACCTCAGAGATGCTCAATTGTTACAATATTTTATAAGTACCATTTGATACTGTTTTTTTTCCCCCAAAGCATCCTCCCCAAATTCAACTTACTATAGTTGGGATTTATGCTTTTGTTAGCTATTTTGGAGACTTTAGAATTAGCATTCTAATTCTAGTGTTATTGATGAACAGAAATGTTTTACTACAGGAAGAGAAATTTGAAAGCTGTTGTGGATATTTGATGTCTATTGGATGACAATTTTGATGAATAAACACACTGAAGACCTTGTTTAGAGAGTTCAGGAAATGTTTTGAAACTTCTAGAAAGTCTAGTTGATGATAGATTTTCTTTTTTTTAATAATTTATTGAAAAACAAAACACCTTTTAAAATTTTATTAATCAACCTTTTGCATAACAAACCTGCAACTTTCAGCAGTTTTTGTTTCGTTCTGATTTTCACTCTCAAGTAAAAGGAGGAAAGTGGTCAGGTTACTTGAGAATGTAGGTCTTACGAGAGACAATATGTTTAGCCTTGTTGGCCAGGTGCTTTGTGATATTGTGAGGACAGAGTTGAGAAAGCAAGCAAGCGTGCAGAGCTCCAGGCACCCTAACCAAACCAGTAAAGTGAGCATTAAAACCCAGAGCTTTAGAGGAGGATAAATAAACTCCACATATAAAATGCAGAATTGAGTACTGGGCATTTTTAAATGTATTGCATTAGGACAAAAATATATAGTCTTTTGTTATATATCTATTAAAAGTATATAAATATATAACCAGGTAGCTCAGCAGGTTGACAGCTATGGGGAGGGGAAAGTTGGTGAACAAAAAGGAAAAAGGACCCATGGACATTGACAACAGTGTGGTGATTGCAGGGAGGCGGGGGTGGGGTATAAGGGGGATAAATGGTAATGGAAAAAATACCATTAAAAAAAGATCTTTCCCTTTATTCAGTTTCATACTTTTTAAAGAAAAGAAACAGTTTTCTTTGCATAATTTGGATTTAAGTTGTTCCTTTTTTGTCAATTCTTAGAAATTTTAACAATTTAAATTACTACCATGGCAAAATTTAAGTAAGTTTTAATTTTATTAAGGAATACACAACCTCTGTAAAGTCATCCCCAACTCCTTGAGAAAATTTAGCTCCTTTTCTGTTTCCAAAACATGTTATAATAATTATTAGAAAGCTAATTACATTGTTTCCTTATGATGTTTTAAACATCTCTCTTCATCAGGGATAAAAATCTTGAATCCTTAATACATACTAAGCATTTATTATTCAAATGAATAATGAGCTACTGATGCCTAAAAATATATATGGCATATAATACCAGGTATACTGTCGATAGAAAAAAAACGTGATCTCAGTTATTCAGAAAATTTACTAATGGAGGGAACTTTAGTTATTCCTTTTTCTGTACTTTGTAAAATTTAAATAACATGTGTTACATGTATATTGGAAAGTTGTAAGAATATGTCTGTGGGAACATTTAAACTCAGGTCTAATTACAGTATAATAATTTGAAAAGTTTAAAGATTGTATTCCAAAGGTATAGGTTTATTTAGGCTTTACACATTTTTTTAGCAGATTTTAGCAGTATTTCTCTGAAACCCTATTCAGTTTATCTTGATTTTCTAATTTATTGGTATATAACCTTTTATCATTCTTTTAATAGTCTCTATATCTGTAAGTATAGCATCTCTGTCTACGCTAATTTATGTGTTTTTTGTTTTTTGTTTAAATTGCCTTAGCGATTTTTTTTTTTTTTTGGTCCATGTATTCTTTTCAAATAATCTGTTCCTGGATTCATTTACTAAGCTAACTACATATATTTTTGTTATTAATTAATTATATTATTATTTATTTCTTTTCCCTTCTTGAAGTATGTTTTCTTTTGTTTTCTTAAATTCTTGAGTTAGAATGCTTATGTCATTCATTTTTATTCTATTTCATGATGTCAATAAATGGATTTTAAAACCTCTGATCATAATTTGGCTACAGCCCATGCATTTCAAGATGAGCTGTATTCATTGCCATTTGTCAGAAATTCTTTCTTCTAAAGTTTTAACTTGTTCTTTAAGCAAAAAAGCTATTTAGAAAAAGAAAGAAAGAAGTCTTTCCTCAGCTTATTCTTTACTTGTAATTTCGTTATCTGTAGTGTTAATTGTGCATTGGGGGGGTGTTGCTTCTTTTAATTTCTCTATGAAATTGTTACCTGGATTTATTTTCCTCAACTTCTTAATTTCTTTTTTAATTGCAGTCTGTTTTCTAATTTAATCATTCATCTGTTGTTTCAAAGAGTACCTATAAAAACTACCTTTGGCAGGATAAAGCACCAAAGGCCTAAGATTTATTTCTAGAACAGTAAGTAAATCTTTTCCAAAAGCATGCTTTTCTTCTACTGTTGAGTAATATGTTTATTTTCCTCTTTCAGCTGAAGTTTAGTTTTCCCTCCCCATCAGTATCATTCTGTATTTGTTCCCTACTTTAAGGAAGGCTGACTTACCTGCTATCATAAAAGCATGGTAGAATCATCTTAGATGGTTTAAAACATTCCTTTAGTGGTACATTTGGAACATTATCACTGTAAAACTTTTTTCTGTTCGTTGAAAATATTGTTTCAGAGATCAGATCCCTGCAATATCTTTCCCCCTATCTGCCACCATATCTCTTTCACTTATCCTAGCCTCTCATCCAGGTCTATGATTTGGTTTTGTCTGATTTTTTTTTTTTTTCATTTTGGTGCTTCAGCCCACTTAGTGGGGAGGAGCTCAGTCCCCTTGGGGCCCCCTCCTACAGTGAACCCTACCCATTGAGGAAATTGAGCATTCTTTTCAAGGTGAGTCCACTGTGAATGAGAAGCCAGGCTAGAGAAGAGATCTGCTATCCCTAGGAGTTCTGTTTGGCAAGTCCATGCATGTTTTATTTTCCCAACACTGCTTTCCTTTGGCTGTCTCATGGTTAAGTAGAAAAAAATGCCTTTTTCTCCAAAGGATCCCTCCTGTTTAGCTTTTGCTCTTCTACATTAAGAGGGCACCTTGTGGTTGCGAAGACAGTTTTCCTTTGTCAGGGTAAGCTAGGCAAAGGAATATGTAGCGCAGAGAGAAATAACACAGCACTGTTGGGTTTCTGTTGGGTTTATAGCTTCCTCTCAGCTGTGGGACAGGGTAGAAGTCTTTTATTATAAAGTCCCCCCCTCTTCTGTTAGCCTTGTCTACCCCAATCCATGCCTAAAATAAGGGCTATTGGGCAGTCACATTGGGTTTTTAATTTTATGCAACATTCCACAACTGACTTAGGAATAGGGGCAGTAATTAGACATCAAGTGATGTCCCTTGATATGGATTCATCTACATGTTATCCAGAAATTCCTCAAACTTTCTGCCTCCCAGCTGGCACTGTTCCCTGGTATTTTGGTGCTGATACGGGATATTTTCCAATTTTTTGAAAGATTTTATTTTATTTTATTTTATTTCATTTATTTTTAGAGAGGGGAAGGGAGGGAGAAAGTGAGGGAAAGAAACATTAAATGTGTGGTTGCTTCTCACACGCCCCCTACTGGGGACCTGGCCTGCAACCCAGGCATGTGCCCTGACTGGGAATCGAACCGGCCATGGTTTGGGTTCACAGACCAGCACTCAATCCACTGAATCACACCAGCCCGGGTGGATATTTTCCAATTTTTTTTAATTATTTCAATTATTTACTGAAAGGAGGGTTTGGGTGTCTGCTCTTACGTTACCAATTCTCTACAAGTCCTCCAGTCTAATTTTGTTCATGAATATGATGAAAATTAGCTCCTCGAATAGATTTAATATTGGATTCTGCTTTCAAGGAAATTCAAAATAGAAAGTTAGCTTTCAAGAGAGAATAAATTTTCAACCAGTCTCACAGAGACAAAAATAAGCCAAATCTTATAAAACATTTTGGAGTAAACTTTTTTTCATTTCCAATTCAAGTTGAACTCTTCAGATGAAATTGAAGAACTAAAGTCCTTACCTGATAATAATTCTAAGCATTAATTTTGGGGACTCTATAAGCCCACTGGAAATTTTACATAAATTTTGTGAGGAAGAGGGGGCCAGGTGATTTCATAAGATTCTCAACAGGATCTCAACATTAAGGAACTAATTTTGTAAATATCTAAAGCAATTAAAGCAAAAATGTACCATTATGAGTGTCCAATGAGGACAATAAACTTAATTCCACAAGAGATTGCTTTAACACAAACACAAAAACTTTAAGCATGGAAACTCTCCTTAAAAGGAGAGTAAAGACTGAAGCTGTAGTGCAGAAAACTGGGTTTGTGATGATTTGAAGTTTATCCAGAATAACCAGCAG
The DNA here is from genome assembly GCA_004026545.1 of Mormoops blainvillei. NCBI lineage: Eukaryota > Metazoa > Chordata > Mammalia > Chiroptera > Mormoopidae > Mormoops > Mormoops blainvillei. The sequence goes on from PVJD01004678.1 coordinate 82,804, forward strand.
ATTTTAAGCAAGATCTTGCATTGCATAGCACCTCTGGTATGCTGCAGGAGGAAGGAGGAGGGAGTTTTAAGAGACAAGTGGTAAGCATGTTCACTTGGCTTTGGCCATGACATCAGTTTTAGTGTCTGTATTAAGGGAACATAATAAGGAACTTAAATGATTGGTCAGGATGGCAACTCTGTACTTCTGTGTTTTCAGAGGAGGGAAAGAGCTGAGCTCCCTAAAGTGACCTTTTCAGCTGTGGAAATCATGATGAATACCTTTGTTATACTGTTAGCCATTAGCAGAATAAATATAGCTTGCTCATCAGATATATCAGAATAGTTTCAAACATTCTTTTATTTTGGTAGAAACAGGTAGAACAAATTTCTGCAAAAACTGAAGACATCCATTGTTCAGTTTGTGAACAATCCAGCCGCCAGCACTGAGCAGGACTCTCCAACACATTCCTCCCAATTACATTTTGAGTTCTCAGTAGAATCAGTTTTCCAGTTGGTAAACTCTGGTTTTCTCATTTACTTTTATCATCTAATTGTTTTTCTTACCATTAACTGAAGTATGAGAGAGACGATTTATTTTTATGTGCAACAAGTTTAAAAACCTAATTAGGGCATCTTTATTTTTAACACTTAACCCTTTTACATTTCTTAAATGTTTTCCAACCATAGAAGAGTTGCTGAGAGTGTCCAATTTTGTTTACTGACATGTAGGATAAAGAATAAAATAGGGGCGCGTAAAGGCACAGTGGTGAGAAGATAGTGTTTCCAATTAATCTCAAAGTTTGGGATTAATTTAGTATTAATCCTATCTTTTGATGTCTTCCTGTTTTTTTGACATGGTGACCTGCCATAACAAAGAGGAAACAGCAGGAAACTTGGTACCAATTAAAACCAGTCGCCTTCCACCAAAGAATTAAACTGTCAGCAAATGTAATCTCAAATTCAAATAGTGATAAGTGTTTTAGAAATAAATAGGAATAAAGGGACAAAGCTATTAAATTTCAACATCTGCTGGAAAATGATTAAAATGCATGACAGTTTAATTAAGTTTGGAATTTAATAAATACAACTAGCACAGCAGAAACACAAATAGTGCCTCATGCACCGTATGTATGTTTGAGTGAGGCCTGTGTCCAGCCAAACTGAATACACTGGAATGAATGTCTACATGAATATTATTTATACATTCACCTTTCATGTTCATTCCAGTTATGAGTTATTCAGCCAGGGTGATTGAGTTTATAACAATACAATTCGAGGTTTGCATTTGATTAACAGTATTTGAGGTTTGAATTTGTTTTATGGTGAGTCAAGTATAATAACAGATTTCTGGATCAAAATGAGTATTCAGCCTTATCTGGTAGAAGATTTGAAATTTCTACTCTTACCCTGACTGAGATGCTCTGGGTAATCCTGAACACAGAACCCACTGGCTTTGGATATTTACATTAAATAGCTGAATTGACTTCCAGGATTAGAGGTCTAAATACCCTGTGCCCATTGGTTGAGGTCCATGATTGACATGATGCACTTCCAACAACTTTCTTTTAGTTAAAGTGGTACATATGTCCGGTTTGCTTGTCACAACGGGAATAGAACAGATATCTGACAGCAGATTTCTTTCATTTATTTTTTGTGCTTCTTAATGTAATTAAATATGTGATTTTATTCTCTCACAGTGAAGATATTTTATGTTTAGTAGATGTCTTTAAGAAAATTCAGAAATCTTAAACTTGAAATAACATTGAAATTACAATTTTAAACAAAAACAGAAAACTCAGAGTTTATTTCTGTTTATTTGGGAACACCAATGCTAAAAATATCCCCCCGTGATTGGCATAAAATACTTAGTTTAGGTATTTTTCTGACAATTCAGGTTTGTTTGTTTCTAGTGAAGCCTATCAAGAATAATCATATCTGTCCTCTTTGTATTCAGTCAACTTTTTATTAATTCAGTCGATTTGTATTAATTCAGTCAGAAAATTTTTGAGTACTTGCGACATATCTATACTAGCTGTTAAGTTAGAGAGAGAAGGTATATAAGAGGTGGAATTTGCCTGTAGGTAGTGCAGAAATAACTGAGTCAAAGGACAAACCTTGTTAGTGATAACAAAGGGAATCCCTAAAGGAATTTAGGGCTCCAAATTCCCTTGTTAAGTCTTTGTACCTTTAGCCAATGTGCTTTAAAAAGAAACCGAATCATTTATATTGTAGTCAAAGTAGTTTTTTGAGGATTTATTTTTTGCATATTGGGACCTGGGTTGAAAATAAACATGTATGGGAAGAGACTTTAAATTTGTTACTCCTTAATTGCTAATTCAAGGACTAGATGTTATTTAAGTAGTTATTTTTTCCTACATACTACCTATACCTAATGGTATGTACCTTTGCTCTTTATAGAATTTTTGTTTGTTTTTAATGCACTTAACCATTAAAATAAAGGTCTGTGTTAAAAGGTATAATTACCAAGTGTGGATCTTAAGATTCCTATAAACCAGTAGAAGAGAGAATATATATACACAGTCATTCATTAAAAAAATACTTTCTGCCGGGTATTGAGTTAGGTACTATGTTTATGACTGTGAAACCAATAGATACAGCTCTTACTTGGCAAGAAGTTTAAGCCTGTGGAGGATGCAGTTTGGGGCATAAGCAGGTAGCACATTGTGTAAGTGCTATGGTGAGGAAATGCAGAAGGTATTCTTGGGACATCTAGGAGGGCATCTAACACCCTCTTCAGTGACTTCATTCAAGGTTTTCTAGAGGAAGTATTGTGTATACTAAGACCTGAATAGAGTAAGTAGGGGTTAATTTTTCCAGATTGGGAATAGTGAAGAGGAAAGAGGTAAGATTTATCACAGTGAGAGAAACCACATGTGCAGAGGCAACAGAAGAAAGAGAGAATGTGGTGTGCTGAAGAAACTGTAAATTATAAATGTATCAGTAAGAGGTTGGGGCAAATGGACATGAGATAAAAGATTAGAGGGAAGGTATTAGGTTCATATTAAGGGATGTGGGAGGCTAAAAGGATCTACTACAGGGTGGGAAGTAGAGAAGTAATGATGTTCAGCAGTGGACATTAGTATAGAGAGGAGTTAAAAAATGAAGATGACTAGGGGCAAGAAGTCCATTTAATGGATCATTGCAGTAATCCAGGAACTAGATAGTGACAGCAAGAACTGTGGTACTAAGAATGAGGATTAGATAATTTATGGATTCCAGAGACAATAAGAACGTAGAACCAATAATACTTGGTATTTGATGGGATGTCTGTAAGAGGAAAGAAAGAATAAAACATCCAAGATTTCCTCGTAAGTAACTGGGTAGATTATATTACCACTCACTCTAATAGAAAATAGGCAAGGGAGGACAAGTTTGAAATGAAAGATAATGAATCCAGTTTTGGATATACAGATGACTGGGAGACAGTTACAAATTTAAATTGGGACCTCTGCTGAGGACTAGAAGTAGAAATCTATTTTGAGTTAATATTTTTGAATGGTGTAAAATAAGTGTTCACTCTCATTTTTTTTCATATGAGTATCCAGTTTTCCCAGTACTGTTTATTGAAGAAAATGTCTTTTCTCCACTAAGTATTCTTGGCTCCCTTGTCAAATACTAGTTGACTGTACATTTATCACTTTATTTCTGGGCTCTTGATTCTATTTCATTGGTTTATGTGTCTGCTTCTGTGCCAGTACCATACAGTTTTTATTACTGTTGCTTTATAATATTGCTTGAAATCAGGAAGTGTGGTGCCTCCTACTTTGTTCTTTTGTCTCAGGATTTCTTTTACTACTCAGGGTCTTTTGTGGTTCGATATAAATTTTAGGATTTTTTTCTTTTGTAAAAAATTCCATTGGAATTTCGATAGAAATGGCATTGAATCTGCAGATGACTTTGGGTAGTATGGGTATTTTAACAATATTAATTCTTCCAGTCCATGAACATGGGATAGCTTGCCACATATTTGTTTCTCCTTTGATTTCTTTCATCAGTATTTTGTAGTTTTCAATGTAGAGATCTTTCACCTTCTTGGTTAAATTTATTCCTAAGTATTTTATTGTTCTTGATGCTGTTGTAAGTGGAGTAACTTTCTTTTAATTCTTTTTTTAGATAATTTATTAAACACTACTGATATTTGTATGTTAATTTTGCATCCTGTAACTACTATTTTTGTTGATTGGGTCTAACAGTTTTATGATGGAATCTTTAGGAATTTGTATACATAAAATAATGTCAGTGTACATAAAGACAATTTTTCCTCTTCCTTTTTGATTCTGATTCCTTTTATTTATTTATTTATTTTTTTTCTTGACTGATTGGTCTGGTTAGGACTTCTGGTACTATGTTGCATAGGAGTGGTGAGAGTGTGAACCCTTGTTTTATTCTTATGTTAGAGGGAAAGCTTTCATACTTTCACCACTTATAGTACATTAGCTGTGAACTTGCTACATATGGTCTGTATTATGTTGAAGTACATTCCCTTGGTATGTACTTCACTATTTACTTGGTTTGTTGAGAGTTGTTTTTTTTTTTTTTAATCATGAGTGAATGTTGAATTTTGTCAAATCTTTTTCTGCATCTACTGAGATGATCATACAATTTTTATCTTTCATTTTCTTAATGTGACACATCTCATTGATTGATTTGGGTATGTTAAACTATTCCTGCAACCCAGGGATGAATCCCACTTGATTATACTGTATGATCCTTTTAATGTGCTGTTGAACTCAGTTTGCTAGTATTTTGTGGAGACTGTTGGCATCTATATTTATTAAGGATATTGACCTGTGGTTTTCTTGTGGTATCTTTATCTGATTTTGGTATCAGGGTAATGCTGGCCTCATAAAATGAGTTTGGAAATGTTTCCTTCTCTTGAATTTTCTGGAAGAGTTTGAGAAGGATTGGCGTTAATTCTTTACATGTTTAGTAAAATACATCACTGAAGCCATTTGGGCCTTTCTTTGTTGGGAAGTTTTTCATTGCTGATTCAATCTCTTTACTCATCATTGCTCTATTCAGATTTTCTATTTCTTCATGATTTATTCTGGTAATTTGTATGTTTCTAAGAATTATCCATTTCTTCTATAGTGTTCAGTCTGTTTGTATATAGTTGTTCATAGTAGTCTCTGATGATCCTTTACATTTCTGTGGTATCCGTAATGTCTCCTCTTTCATTTATAATTTTATTGATTTGAGTCCTTTCTCTTCTTTGTCAGTCTAAAAGTTTGTTAATTTTGTTTATCTTTTCAATAAACCAATCCTTAGTTCTGTTAATCTTTTCTGTTGTTTTCTAGTTCACTGTTTCATTTATTTCTCCTCTAATCTTTATTATTTCCTTCCTTGTACATTGAGTTTAGTTTGCACATTTATATTTTAAACTAGAGTAAAATTACTCATTTGTGCCACTAAATCAAAGTTAGGATTCTCAAAATTTTAGAAACTGAAATTGTGAAGGTTCCCTGTATTTTTGAGTACTATTTTTTTCCAGCCTAAATACATTAGAAATAGGATTAATGTTATTAATCTTATCTTTCTAATTTTCCATTATTAAACAAAAAATGTATTTATTCACTACCTCCCCCTCCCCAAGACTCCATGGATATGTTATGCTAAAATCTCTGTTTGCCTTTTTATAAGTTTTCTCAAGCATTCCCCTTCTCCCAATTTTCTCTTCTTCCACTTCAACTCAAGAAATCTTAAAAATTCTTGTCTCTTTACCAAAATCACCTCCATTTTGATGTATTTCTTCATAGTTCAATCTTTGTGTGAGCCTGATGACACTTATCTTCTTATAACTCCATGATCTACCTCTAAATTTAGGAATAAGCTCCCCGAAAGCACTATGACCAACCATCATTGTGTTTCTCCTGGCATTTAGCACAGTGCTCAACTCACTGACTTAATAAACAATGAACTGAACTACAGATTTGAAAATATGTGCCAAAAAGTATACTGTAAATGTTTGCCATATATAGTAGTAAAGATAGAGTGCTTATTCTTACAGAAAATTCCATGAGACCTTTTTATAAAATCTAACTTTCTTCAACTAAGTAACATTAAATCAGAAAAGAATGGGTTATTTCAGTGTTTCTCTGTAGTAACATCTTATGATCAATTGCCAGAGCATGAAATATATGTTCAAAAAAATTAATGAAAGGGCTTTTATAACTTTGTGACATTCAACTTATATTTATTATCCAAAAGCCTGAATTCTTATTCAGCGCATTATAATTTCAATTATGTAAAACTTAAACTAGCTAGGGGGTACTTTAAATCTTTATAGGAGTGGTAGCTCTGTGGCAATCTTCCAATGTTGGAAATGCCAGAGTGGGTTCTGGGGAAAAATTGAGAGTTTTTAAAGTATTTCAAATGGAGAAACAGAAAGAAATACATTTTCCCAGCATTGCTTCAATAATGTCATTTTAAACATCACCTCAATGCATTAGCTGCAGTTAAGACGAGATCAGCCAGTTGTGTCAGCGTGCACGTGTGTGGGTGCGTGTGTTTGGCCCTGACGATTTCACCATCTCATTATGCTGCATGTTGCCACAAAGAAAACATTTAAACATGGGAGAGAGTTTGCTTGAATTGTAGGAAACTGAGCGAGCGTCAGAATGCTAACTCGGTTCTGGGATTCTAACCCATAGCCTCTTTCAGCAGAGCGGTGTTGAATTTTTATGAAATATCATACATGTGTGGCCTGAGTAATATTTCAACTGTAAGTCAATACCTTCAAATAGAAATATCTGACAATTCTGAGTTCTGTTTTCTTCATATGTGCTTAAAGCAGTTTTCTCATTAGGACACTAATGACCATGTCCTTCTACCCTTTGTTCTTTTCTCAAATAAAATTAATGTAGCTTTAGAGTATTTTATGATCGTCATTGCTAACTGTGGGTTTAGAAGGCAGTGTAAACATTTCTACATTATGAATATTAGAGTTAGTAGACTTGGAATTTGTTTAGAACTTCTGGGCAAGATGGAAGAGGACAGGTAGAGTAAAAATTTATATTTTTAAAGCAAAAGACTAAAACAAATTAATATTCAAATATGCTTATTTCACTTTAATTCTTTGAAAGAGGTGAGGGGGGGAGGAGAGCTCAAAGGAAATAACTGTTCTGAGTTTTAACAAAGCCCTTTCAAGGAAATGGTGCTTCTGATGCCTACAGCTCTGAAACATCTAAGAGTTCATCTGAGAGGTTATTGTTCTTCAACCTAAGTCAGTGTTTCTTTTAACTGGTGGACTTACGATACCATATGTATAAGGTGGAAATTAAACTCATAATTCTGATACCCACTGAAAGATGCAAAAGAGAAGGAAACAAGGGAAAGCTATTTTTAGGGGGTTAGTGACATTTTTAGTGTACATTGTTTCAGATTTATATTGTATATACTGTATTCAAATATAATTGAAGTATAAGGGTAATGATTTTTTTTTTAATCCTCACCTGAGGATATATTTATTGATTGAAGAGAGAGAAAGAGATACAGAAACAGAGACATCAGTGTGAGAAAGAAACATCGATCAGTTGTATCTCATCCTGACTGGGGATTGAACCTGCAGCCTTGTTATGTGCCCTGACCAGGGATTGAACCCAAAAACTTTGGGTGTACAGGATGATCCTTCAACCAACAGAGCCACCTGGCCAGGGCTAAAAGCAATGATTTGACACAAGAAAATTTATATGATAAATTTAAGCAGAAAATGTATGGCATTTTCTATTAGATTTTTTAATTTAGAAAATTATATTGTTTATGAAAAATGGCATAAACTTGGATCATTCATTGATCTATTACTTTGAAGCTGTTTTCAAACAAAGAACTAACTCATCTTTTACAGATATAGTTAAAGTCATGATAACAGATGTATAGCTATTTGTGTTGGGCACACGATTGGCCAAATTAATTTTAAATGCACCATTTGCTGTGACATGTGAATTTGTGATATCTAAATAATGCAGTGCTTATATGGAAATTATTTTGCAGGTAATTGGGTCTTATTCTGAATTCAAATGATATTTTTAACACAGATATGTGGAAGTATATTTTTAGCTTTTCTCAATGCTTAGATTTAGTGAGTTACAATCCTTTTTAAGAAACATATTTTTTCTTCTTCTTGTCCTTTCTGGAATGCCCTGTGAAAGTATACATTACTGCAATGCTACATTAAAGGAAAAATCACCTAGATTACACACTGAGAGCACACTTTTCTCTTAACTTTAAAGATATAACTTAAATAACCTATTAAAAATTAATGATTTTCTGTGTATTCAGGGAAAGCACAGAGTTATACAGGATAATATAATATAAATAAAATTTCAGTTAGGAATCTGAATTTTCCCGTATGTCTTATTTTATTGTTAAAATGATGCTTCAGGGTTGTTTTATATTGCATTCTGCACTACTGCTGAAGACTATACTATCTACCATGTGGCATATTTGGAAAAATTTAGAACAAAACAGGGACTTTGGTGGTCATGTTATCAAAATTTTAATTGTTCACTTCAAAGCTAATGAAATTTTTGATGTATAAGCATAATAGCATTTCTGATATTTAGAAAATAATTATAAAAATCTAAGTTTTTATTCCTGTTTTATTTAATATTACCCTTAATTGGATTCTTATATTACTATAGTTCCTCAGCTCTTATCTGATTTTATTTCTATCATTTAATATATAAAAACTTACCTTATGCCAAACCTCATGCTTCTATTACATTTTTACGTGATTTGGCATTGGACAGTATGGAGTGGTTTTGTTGATGTGGCAAGTGGAAATGTAGAGATCACAAAGGATAGTGTATAAGATTTAATTTTAAAACTAAGTACTCATAAGGGAGAGCATTGGGAGGGGGGCTGGGTGAATAGGTGAAGGAATTAAGCAAAAAAAAAAAAAAATCATAGACAGTATGGTGATTACCAGAGGAAAAGGGGGTAGGGAGGAGGTAGAAGAGGATAAAGGGGAGATAAATGGTGATGGAAGGAGACTAGACTTTAGGTAGTAAACACTCAATACAGTATACAGGTGATGTATTATAGAATTGTATACTCGAAACCTATATAATTTTATTAACCAATGGAACCCAATAAATTCAATAAAAATATATTAATACATAAATAAAACAAAAAATAAAACTAAGTACTTATTTGTCTCTTAAAATACAGGAAACCCTTACTTAATGTTGCCAACAGGCTCTGCAACTTTAAACAAAAATACATATAGGGAAACTAATTTTACCGTAGGCCAATTGATGTAAACAAGGGTTAAGTTCCTACAGCATCTCATCAAGGTTATAATGAAATGACATTGAGTGAAATTATATTATTTGTGGCCTTGTTGGATGTATATATGATGAAAATCACTTTGGGCATTAATTAAATGACTGCTACTTTTAAAGTTATTGAGAAAAAATGTTACTATTAATTAATAGGGTTATGAGTTACTGTTTCAAAACTTATTTCAATTTGAAATTTGGTCACTGTTTCTGAATATTTTCACCAGGACAGAAAGATTTTGAGCTAAAGGCAAGAGCCTTTTCTAAGGAGGAGTTTGAATAATTAGAACAGTTACATAATTGGAAAAAATAGGACAAAGAAACACTTCAGTGTTTACATGTTTAATTTGAAGGTAAAGCAAGACTTGCATGTGTACCTGTCCTTGGCTCTTGAAGATGAACACAGAGCTGTTTACAGCTAATTTATGAGTGGTGAAATGAATTTATGTTCTCCTAGACCACAAGTTCTCATAATGCTTCAAGACCCACGTACATATTAACACTGCATGAAATTATTGTATACGGTACACGTGACTTGGGGTTTTCCTGTGTGTGCTATTACATGGGATGTTGATTATGCAGGATACTCTGTAAACAATGCATCTGTACCCAAGGTAGGTGTGTGAAATGCCACACATCGCAGGGACTTTTTAGAGATCCCTTCATCATCATAAATGCTTAGAGGCCTTTCATTTTAAAAGGTTTTAAGTTTGTTTTTAACCTGGTTTTTATTACTTATTCTCCCTCAGCCTGGCCCTTTTTAAAAATACATTTTAATATCTAATAGAACCAGTGTTTCATAGATCCCATATGATGTAACTGTTCCAGTACTGTGGATGTGTATTTCTGCTCATGCACCTAAGCATGCATATTCATCTCTAGTTGATTAGCAATGCACTTAGAAAGAGACTGGATAGAGATATTTAAAAAACTGAATATCACTTTGGGGTGGTCATCACTGCCCAGGATCTGCTTCTTCAGTTGAAAAACCAGAAACTCAATTTCACCTTTCCCTCAAAAAGTGATGTTTTAAATAAATTCATGAGGTTACTATCGAAACATATATATTTACCAATTCATATTCAGAAACTCACATTTCCAGTGATCGAAATGTAATGTATGACCACTGTCCAAAGTGCTTGCATTAAGGGTACCCAATGTTTCTTGGAGGCTGACGAAAGCTTCTTAGTCATCCATTTCACACAGAAGAATTTGCTTACCTAATAACTACTGGCATCGGCCAATCCGGTGTTTCCCTTCCCAGGAGAGTGTTGATAAGGAGTGCCAAATCTGCTTCCCTGCCCTGAGCTTACCAACCCTGATGTATTCACACTTTGACTCAGAAATTGGACAGGCTTGCATTGCATATCTACCTCTGCTTCAGGTCAGCTATACCCAACTACGTTACTCTTTTAGCTTCTGATTACTCATATGCAAATGAGGTGAAAATTATACCCCTCAGACCAAAAGTAGTCTTTGCGATGACATTTCAGTGACACCCCAGTAGATATTTATCATTGCTAATTTAGAGGATTACAGCGTTTTAGAACTCATAAAGACCTTAGGTGTAAAAAATAAAAATAAAATAAAAGCCCTTAGATGTACTAGTGTTCATTTCCTTCATGCGTTATTAAACATCTTTTTATTATTTTAATAATAAAAAGGTTGTGACTTGCTCAGATATTCTATCCAGAACTAGAAAGCAGGTTTCTTGCTCTGAATAGCTGTTTTCATATGTATGTATCTTATCTTGCCAATTAAATAATTAAAAATCTGTAAAGACCACATTTGAAATTACTTCTGGATCCTATAAAGTGTGTTCCCAGAAAAAGAACCTTTTCTGTGCAAAAAATAGTATAGTTTTTCTATTTCTCTTTTGATGCTATTTAAAATGTGCAGTATAATTTTGGATGATCTAAAGTGTTTATCAGATGTTTTAACAGAATGCAGAAAGATAACGATGAGAGTAACCTTCCTAATGTATGGGAGAACATGTTTCTGATGAATATGTGGTTATGTGAAGTCCCTTTAAAACATCTCTGTAATCGATGCTTTTTTATTTTCCTAATTTTTTTTTACCCACTAGAGAAATTCTTTTTTTTTTTCTGGATAGACTAAAATTATTTTCTTTCTATTATGAAACAATGTTGGCAGTTTTCTTTAGGGCTGATGCATATTAAAGTATCTTAAGTTGTTAGCCTGTTGATAGGTAACTAGTTTAATGACACCTCCATCTTTAAGTAGAATATTTATTTTGCCCTTGAGAATAACTTTGTAGCACCCTACAAACTGAACTGAAACACAGTAATCACTAATTGTTCCAAAATAGGAAGAAGAAAATGACTGAGTTATCATGGTAACTGTAATGTATTAGAACTTGATGAGAATGAAGATGGAGCTCTTCAGGGTTGTACAGAAATTTTCAGGAACACAGATGATATGCCTTTTGAGACAGTAGTAAAGAGCAGAACACTTTTGATAAGGACCAGATTTCATGAATACAGTACAGTGCATAACTGCCAAAATGCCTGTTATAAGGATCCCTAGTATCGACTTTTTAAGTAAAATGTTAGGCATTTTGTTAATTGGTTTCACATTAACACTTTAGATGCTCTTGGAGATGTAACAATTTAGTTGACGCTAATATAGTTTCTACATCTTAATAGTTTTATTGCTTTTTCCATTCTGGATTTCAAGGCTGAAGACACAGAACAGTGTATCCAATAAAATAAAATTAACACATTGATCAGTTAAGATCATCTTGGTGAATTGGACATTTATTATATAATTTGGTTCTCAGACTTCTTTCAGATCTCACTGTCTCAGTGAGACTTACTTTGATTATCATATTTAATACTGCAACCTACAACTTCTTACTGGTAACCTTGATCCCCCGTTACCTGCCCTGTTAGTGTTTTCATTTTTCCCTTAGCACTCAGCATCTTCGTACCGTACCATACCGTACTACTCCTTACAATGCTTATCGTTTCTCTCCCCTCGAACATAGCAGGTCCAAGAGGGCAGAGATTGTTGTCTCTTTTTTTCCTGTGGTATAATGCTGTTGCTACTATAGTGCCTAGCACATGGGATATGTTCGATGATATTTGTTGAATAAAAGAATAAATACATTGACAGGCTATTTTTATGACTACCACTATCATTATATAAAAACAGTGAATGACTATGAACCCTGTCATAAATTCCATGAAGTTCTAATATATTACTAGATATGATTTTATTGAATTTATTGGAGAAATTATACCTCAACATATAAAAATGAAAGCATTTTTTCTCTATAATTGCCCCTCAAATATACTGTAGTAACTTCCCCCAGCCCACTCTCCCTATGGTGTCTTCTTGACTAGATTTCATAATTTTTACATCATCTGGTTATTAGAATGATCTCATTTCAGTCTTTGAAACTCAGTCCTGTTTATCTTAAACTTCTAAGTCAAGCCTGATTCAATACTCTTCTCCTTCCCCCAGCACAGGCTTAACCTCTGGCTCCAGCACTTGGCTTTGAGAGCGGGAGAGTCTCTGAATATCTCCTCCGCCTTACCCCTTTCTTAAAGCAACAGACACTAGGAGATTGGGCAGGCCTAAGGAAGAATGATGAAAGCTTAAGGCTCCATATCTGCCTAAACAAGGCTGAAGGACTTTAGATGTTTCTGTGTTGATAGCTGACATTGACTAGCCATCCAGTGCCCTCTGTGGGGCGGGCAACCAAACACTAGCTCTCTCTTGGCACATGTGGCTTCCACAGAGGGGCCTGCAGGGGCTCTTACTGCAAAGCTCCCTGCTACAGGGAGTCTGTTTCCCATTGCCTGCAGAGTGCCCACCCTTTTGCTAGTGTCTGCTTGCCCACTGGACACATACTGAGATAGAGTATCAGTGAAATCAAGCCCAAACAACTATAGTTTCTGCAGTACATTTTTTAAAAATTGAAAATGTCCAACTTTTAATAGAGCGTATCCTATGTCCTAGACTCAGAGGATATTCTAGTAAGACCACCCAGCTCACAATTAGCCATTGTAATGATGGAGTAGACTGAAACTGAAAAAATATTCAGATATTTTTTATAATTCATGAGAAACAAATGCTGCTTATGTCAAATCACATTTCTGATTATGTCTGATGGCCTTTTTCCTTGGCACATATTAGCTCAACGAGAGTTAGAGAGAGAGACCAGGAATAAGCCCCAATTTGAAAAGTAATCCCAGGCTTATCAGATATGTGGATAATTGAGAACCGACAAAAAAAATCTTACCCATCTTATCAGTTGGGAAACTGGTTGATAGAGTTGCAAACTGTAAGCAGATTTATTTCTAAACTGTCAGTCGTCTCCACATCCTAAACTCAGTCTTCTGTCTGTAGCCTCTTCTCTAAACTCCAGTGACATTCCTCCTGACTCCCCTCCCTCGAATAATCTATACATTATTAAATTATGTCTACAATGTTATTTTAAGGTATGAACAAATTTCAAAACATCACATGTTAGAATTAAACAGTGAGGATTATGAAAAACCTGATGAGGCCTCCCCAGGAGGCCTGCAGCAACACCGCGGTGATCGCAGTGCATGTTGTATGTGCTTGTGCTGTGTCTGCAGATTCTTGTTCAGTTAGCACACTTCTGGAAATGTAGGGTCTTCCTTTGAGGCTCTGATGTGCTTGTGTGTTTGCTGGTTCTTTTTTCCGGAGATGTAAAATATATCTTCACAGAATTCTTAATACTGAGATTGAAATTTCTTATCAGATGAGAAATATAAATGTCAGTTTTGCCATAAAAAGTGTAATTCACTTCATATTTTCCATCCTTAACGCATATATGAAGTGTTATATTTCGTACTTAACATGTAGCTCTGATACATTAATTTTGCTGTTGATTATATATGTTTTGGATTGATGATTTTTTCCTTTAAAAATTTAGCTTTAATATTAATAAAGATATTTTTAATTTTATACATCATGTCCTATAAAAAAGTTTGTTTACCTCCAGAGTGGGACTTAACAACCAAACAGATATATATTAAGAAAGAAAGTCAAACTAAATACAGGGCATTAGATAGATGCAGAAGATGGGGATTGAAACCAACATTTTAGAGCAGCACCATCTTAGGAACATTTAATAGACAATGCTCAGGCCCATTGTCCTGCATGTACATTGAAATGAATGTGTAATTGACAAATTATGTCCCATTTTGGTAGGGAGAATCTGAAATAGTTTTGGAGAATAGTGCCATCTGTGTAGGAGGTGTTGTCAAATATGTCATCTTTATTAAACATTTTCCATGTCAAGAACAAATTCATTCCTGATGCCCAAATTACTGATAGAAGCCATGCCTGTCAGTGGAGGTGACAGAGACTTATACTGTCATTTCCTAAGGTTGATGCTAGAACACATGGTCTTTAGGAGATGAATTCCCTACAAATAATTCGTCTTAAGAATACCCCCCCAATAATTTGCATATGTCAATAAGCAGAATTCATTTGATAATGGCAGAGTATTTTATGTACTTCTAATATTAGAACATGAAGTCAAAAGTTTTTATAGAAAAAAATGTACTGCTTTATAGTATGGCAACTATACAGATCTATGAATTCACTCTTTTGTGTCCTTGAAAAAAAGCTGACATGAGGTTTAAATGATGTGTATTTTTTTTCTCTCAGAGCAGTGAAAGACACGCCAACAACAAAATCAATAAACCAAAAAACAAAAGCCCTCTTCACAAATTTTGAGCATCATCTATAGCTTTATATGGGGAAAGATGGTCTCCATTCTTGAGTGATTCAAAGAGTCAAATGGTTCTAAGCTAAATTACAACCCCAAATGCACATTGGTGAAATGAGATGCTGATCCATTTGCACACTAATGTGCTATTTTTAAGTCATGCATCATAGCATCTTCAAAGAGGCCTGTCATAATTATGATGGATTAGACTGCAGAGTCAGTCCTCGATGCAGTAATTGTTTCACAGATGCTGCCGATGTGACTTGAATTCATAATAAATTACTGACAGAGAGAGAGGTGGGAGAAGGAGCAAAATCAAATACCAAAGGAAAACTGCTGTGGCTAAACCCTGCTTTGGTCTTAGGAAACCTGACTGTTAAAAGGCCAGTATTTTCAACTTAAGTAAATATGCTTCATAAATGTGTTCCTCTGACATAGAGGATGAAGGTTGACATATATGGCATTTTTAAAGTTCTCAGCCTTTGCCTCGGTCTCTCTTATAGCCCATGAAAAATTATTTTGGAGCATTAGCTGAAATCACAGAGTGGCCATAATATGTTATTGTACACAATTCTGTTTATATTATATTACCTGGTTATAATTTGACCTTTGGAATTTCCAAAAATATTGGTGGTATTTTTGCTGATAGCTGATAGGATTATTCTTTTGGGTTCCTTAGAAGGCCATACGTTATGGAAATATTAGACTTAGAATAAAAGGATAAATATAAATAATATGACAGTAGGATCTAAACTATGACATTTTAAATTGTGATTTAATTAACATCTGTCATTGAAGTAAATAATTTCTAAAACTGCCTTTTTAAGCTTTAAGAAAAGGTTGAAGCTGGTTTTAGAATTTGAGTGTTATACTTTTTTAATTCTTAAAAATTTGTCACTTTGTTGCCTTTTTGATAAACCTGTGAAGAAACCTCATGCTGTACCATTTAATCAAAAACCCTATGTGTGTATGTATACAATTTAAATAATAAGCTACTTACTACATTTTGATTGGCAAAGACAACTGTTAGAATAAAACATAAAAACATATGCCATAACTTTTCCTAGGTTAAGAGTTCAATAATTATGTCATTTGTTGAATATTTTAGTTTTTAAAATGCACCCCTTTGAGTTTTTTACGTAGTCTCCTCTGTACTAGATGACAACTGATACGTATTTAACATATGGCACTACTTCTCCTACCTCAGTGACGTTGACGGATATGTTTAATGTATGTTCATTGTCATCCTTTTAAATCTTTTACTTAGTGGGTCACGTAAAGAGTGAGTTGCAAGAGAGATTTGGGTTGATGGTATGCAGACCCTGACATCTGGGAGTGCCTTTCCTCTCCCCTGTGTTCCTGTGGCACTTGAACAGTCACTTGCCTTCTCATATTCACAGTCCAGGGCAGTGCAGGACGTGCCCATCTCTGTGTTAGCTCTACTCCATAGCACTTGAAGCCAGTGGGGATCCAACTGATGCCTGACTAACATTGAGCTCTGACTCTCTCAGTGACATCATCAGTGAAGATTTATAACTTGTCCTCAAATATTTTAGAGAAAATAGTATTGATCGAAGAGTCCTCTAGAAAAGTCGCAAAGAAGGGATCAGAATAACTTTGTGGCTACTTCAGATTCCATTTACTACATGCAACATTTTCTTTTTAATTCCAATGAGCACAAAAAAATGATACCTTGATGAAATAACATGCAAAGTATCCTTAAACATAATAATTATTACAGGCCCACAAACATGTAACCAGAATATTTTACTTTTTTTCATTTTAAGCCTGAAAAAACTTAAATGCTGGCTAAGTTTTATGTATTAACAAAGTAAAACCTAATCCCTGAATTGTACCTTTTTTTAACATTATGTGGCAGGAAGTGCTTCTGTGAAATTACTTGCCCAGCCCCAGTGAGAATGATTATTTTGTTGCCTAACCTTGAGCAAATTGCTCGGTTTTTACATCTATAAAATGAGAGAATGGAACTAGATATTTTATTGTACTGTGAATGTGTTATACATTGTTCATCATCATCACATATTATCACTTATTTTGAATATGTTATTTTAAAATTTCTTAGCCTTCCAGAAGTTTAAGAAACACTAGTA
The DNA here is from genome assembly GCA_004026545.1 of Mormoops blainvillei. NCBI lineage: Eukaryota > Metazoa > Chordata > Mammalia > Chiroptera > Mormoopidae > Mormoops > Mormoops blainvillei. Next base: position 99,923 of record PVJD01004678.1, read on the forward strand.
ATTCTATGAGCAAGAGCTCTTTGTCCAGCACTGTTCAGGAAATCATCAGGAAAACTATCAAAATAAAGTAGCATGCATTTGATCTCAAGGAACTTTCATTCTCTTGGGAAAAAAAAAAAAGAGAGAAGAAGAAGAAGAAGAAGGAAAAGTAATATGATTAATATTTTGGTAGCTCTAACAGTAATGTGGTCAGGACCTACTCATAGCACTTTGCAAGAGCAGATTGTGAAAATTTCAGGAATTTTGTGAACTGGAGGTTGATTAGTCTGATATCAGCCATGTCCCATAAGAGCATCACTTACGAATATGTTAACAGCTTGCTATTTATTTTATTTTAATTTTTATTGTTGACACTATTACAGATGTCCCGTACTCCCCCGCCCCCACCATCTCCATCCATCCCCTACACCTCCTTCCCTCTGGCCAACACCAGACTGCTGTCTGTGTCTATGGGTTATGCATATATGTCCTTTGGTTAATTCCTTCACCTTCTTTCATCCATTCCCCTCTCCCCACTCGCCTTTTACATCTGTCAGTTTGTTCCCTGTGTCAATATGTCTGTTTCTATTTTGTTTGTAAGTTTATTTTTTTCATTAGATTTCACATGTAAGTGAGATCATTTGGTATTTGTCTTTTTCTGACTGGCTAATTTCACTGAGCATAATAATCTCCAGGTCCATCCATGCTGTCGCAAAAAGTAAGATTTCCTTATTTTTTTACATCCTTGTAGTATTCCATTGTGTAAATGTACCACTGTGTTTTTATCCACTTATCAACTGCTGGGCACTTGGGCTGTTTCCAGATCTTGGCTGTTGTAAATAACACTGCTCTGTGAACATAGGGATGCATATATTCTTTCAAATTCATGTTTTGGGATTCTTATGATATATTCCCAGGAGTGGAATCACTGGGTCAAAGGACAGTTCCATTTTTAATTTTTGGAGGCAATTCCATACTACTTTCCACAGTGACTGCATCAATCTGCATTCCCATCAACTGTGCAAAAGGGTTCCCCTTTCTCCACATCCTCGCCAGCACTTGTTATTTGTTGATTTATTGATGATAGCCATTCTGGCAGGCGTGAAGTGGTATCTCGTGGTTTTAATTTACATCTCTTTGATTAATGACATTGAACATTTTTTCATGTCCTCTTTGGAAAAGTGTCTATTCAGGTCCTTTGCCCATTTTTTAATTGGACTTTTTGTCTTTCTGGTATTGAGTTGTAGAAGTTCTTTATATATTTTGGAAGTTAATTCCTTGCCAGATGTATGATTGGTGAATATGTTCTCCCATACAGTGGGTTCCTTTTTCATTTTGTTCGTTTCTTTTGCTATGAAGAAGCTTTTTAGTTTGGTGTTGTCTGTTTGTTTATTTTTTCCTTTATTTCCCTTGCCCTAGGGGACATATTGGCAAAAATATTACTACAAGAGATGTCTGAGATGTTACTTCCTATGTTTTCTTCTGGGATTTTTATGGTTTCACAGCTTACGTTTAAGTCTTTTATCCATTTTGAGTGTATCCTTGTGTGTCGTGTAAGTTGGTGGTCTAGTTTCTTTTATTGCATGTACCTGTACAGTTTTCCCAATACTGTCTTTACTCTACTGTTCATTTTAAAAACATAACTAAAGGATATAATGTGAAGTATTGACACAATGGAAAACATCCCTGGGAAACTTAACCAGTCACCCTTTTCAGGTTTACAAAGACTGTTCTGCTTAGGTTTTTGCATATCCACTTTGTAACAGTTTTAAGAAAAAATTAGTGCCTTAATTTTGATTGACCAATGTCTTCTTCAGGCAATCACTGTCCGTATTGTAAAACTGAATATCATTCTAAAATGAAAATCCTTTCCGCTGATTTTTATAGATACATTTTTATTTGGCATAAATTATAATATATAAACCCCCAAGCAATTGAATATTCAATTGCATAAGGGAATAGTATCCTGATTGGTACTGTGCATTATATTAAACACTCTGGTATAGAAAAAAATAAAGGGTATTTAATCTGAGACTCAAAAAAATAAATTATAAGTATTCAAATTATTTCTGATTCCAGTTACTTTGTAAGAGCAGATGCAAATGAATAACAACTCTATCTTCCTTTGTGGTCTCTGAGAAGCAAAAGTGATGTCACACAAAGATATCTTTATAGCAAAAATTACATGCATTTGAAAAACACTTAGTTTAACTCTGGAAAATTTTCTTGTTCCCCTAAATTTTCAGAAATAACCTATCTATTTCACTGGTTAGCAGGTGGATATCTATAAGGATTGTGTTGGGAGATTTTTTTTTTTGTCTGATACATAAATTATTGACTTTATTTAAGCTTGAAAGAACTAGGTATAAATAACACTGTAAAAATTATAGCATGAAAGCTTTCTCAATATTTCTACAAGGAGCAAAATGAACAAGTTTCATTTCTCTTTTTTATTAAAAATAATGCTTGCCTATGTCCGTATGAAAGCACTAGATGATTGAAAGAATGCTGTGCAAATGGGTTACTGGACCATGTAATATTCTGAGATATACAGATACACAGTGTGGTTTAAGACATATTGAAGTCAAATATTTTTTCTCCCTCTAAAAGGACACTTTATTGGTTTAAATTTTCTGAATCAGATTCATAGGTTAATAACAAATATTCCTCAAATAGCAAATTATTCTCATCCTAAAATGGAAAGATAAATAATTTTCCTGCTTCCTCTAAAAAAATTAAACATTTAATTTTCCACATCTAATAGTTGTGTTCAGTAAAGGAACTGCTGTCACAGACAGAATTGTTCTGATAATTGATTAGTGTTTAAAAATGGGTATTGCATTTAAAACTCCATATTAAAACAAATTTCACTTTAAGTCATTTTTATTTGTACTTAGGAGCTATTATTGTGCTCATAAAAGATCGGCAAACTCCACCTTTTGTAATTGGGCCCTTGACACTTTAAAGAATGTCCAAATTATGTGGAATGGACCATAAGAGAATAAAAATGCTTAAAATATTTTATACCTAGAAAATCAAGTAGGACATTATATATTGTATACAGAGCATGCAAGTTTGATATAATATATAACATAAATATACATGTGTGTACATGTAAATATACCTGTCGATTGGTATGTGTGTGAATTGATTTCCCAGTTGCCAAAATAAAACTTTTTGTTGTAGTATTTGGAAAGCTAATTGATCTAATCTAGGCTTATTTCTGTGCTTCTTAATTTTTAATTTTGGAGAACCCTCTTACATCAAAGCCTACAAATCAATTTTTGTGATTCTAGAACCTAGAATTTTTGTTAAGTTATTGATGATTAAGAGTGTTAGTCCAGCTTAAACATGTCCAATAAATTACAACAGAAGCCACATAATGGAATTTTAAGTTTTCCAGTACTCACATTAAAACAAGTAAAAAGGAACAGATGAAATTAATTTAATGATATAAATAACATATTCGCAAGAGTATACTGTATTTCAACATGTAATAAATAGTTTTGAAAATTTTTATTTTCTTTTTTTGTCCTCACTAAGTTCTTAAATCCCAGTGTGTATTGACACTCACAGCCCATCTCAGTTTGGACCGACCACAGCTCAAGGGCTCACAGCCAGTGTCACTAGTGGCTCTGCATGCCCAGCCCATCTCTTAATATTAATATGTGGAAGCGAGGAGCTCTCGCAGAAATAAATACATACTTGGCTCTGTTTTTTCTTTTATTCTGTAGGAATTATGACTTTTTTGTTTTATTTACTAACTAATAAACATGCTTAAATGTTACAGAAACACCAAACCGTTCAAAGCAATCTCCCTCCCAGTGCTCCTCTCCAGCCTCCCCAGTCCTTTTCCTGGAGGCAAAGCATTATCACCAGTTTGCTGTACTTTATATTTATTTTTGTAAATGTACAGGTGTGGCATTTGTATTCATACTGTTCTGCAGCTTACTTTATTTAATTGCTTGGAAATACTTCTGTCTACAAATATAGCTCATTTCCTTTTGCTATTGAACAAGATTGTGCATACATCATTTAACCTATATATATGAGCATACTTGTCAAATAGGTTGTTAAAGCTAAAGGGCCAAAAAAGTTTCTCTACCCGAAAGCATTTATTTGCAAAGATATAGGCACCCCTGTGTTCACTGCAGCCTTATTCAGGGTGGCCAAGACATGGAGACAACCAAATGTCCTCTGATGGATGATTGGGTAAAGAAGATGTGGTGCATACTTATGATGGAATACTATTCAGCCATAAGAAAAGATGAAATACTGCCATTTGCCACAGCGTGGATGGACCTGGAGAATGTTATGCTAGGTGGAATAAGCTCAGCCAGAAAAAGCTAAGAGCCTATGGCTTCACTCATATGCGGGATATAAAACTAAAATTCATAGACACAGACAAGCAGTATGGTGGTTACCAGGAGGAAGGGGTTGGGGGGTGTTAAAGGGGCCAAATATTTGGTGACGGAAGATGATTTGATTTTGGGTGGTGGGCATAGAGTGCAATAGACAGATCATGTATCATACATATGTACACATGAAATGTATATGATCCTATTAACCAATGTCACCCCAGTAAATTTAATAAAATATTTAATGCATTTTTTAAAGTTACTTTGAAATTCTGTAGATATTGCCAAATTGTCCTTCATGTTAGTATTAATTTTGACTTATAAGAGCCATGAAAGGGAGTGTCTCTTTCCCCACATGCTAGCCAACATTATTTATTATCAAATTTTGATCTTCGCCTATTTGAGAAAAATGGTATCTTGTTGCAGTTCTAATTTGCATTTTTTACGACTGATACTGGATATATTTTTTAATATTTAAGAGCTATTTGCATCTCATTTGCTGTTACCTGTCCATGTCCTTTGCTCACGTTTCTATTGGGTAGTTAGGCTTTTCTTTGTCAATTTTTGAGTTTTATCTATTAAGAAAAATTTTATGTGACTTTTAACTTTGCTTATGGGTTAATTTTTGCATGCATAAATTTTACTGAACTTTCTACTGTTTTCTGCCTTTGAGGTTTGTGCCACAAAGAACTTAGATTATTTTTTTAAAGTTTCTTAGAGTGCTTTTAATTTGTGGGAGGGTTTTTTTTTTCATATTCAGATTTTAAATCCATCTAGTATTCATTTTGGTATAGGAATGTAAGTGATAAATTCAATTTTATCATTTTTTTTCAGAAGACTATCCAGTTGTTTCAATGTCATATTTATTTGAAATATCATCATTACCTCAAGCCATATTTCTGTTGGTATCTATTTCTGGATGTTCTGTTCAATTCCATTGGTCTTATTAACACACTCTTACCTATCAAGGTTCAAGTATAGGCTGTTTCAAGTATGGTAGCTTTTGTTTCTTTTAAGTGTCTTTTAAATTGGCTACTGCCCTGTCTAGGCCCCATCATGATTCTTTTTCAGATTATTCCTGGCCACCGAATTTATTTTTCTCCATGACCTTTAGAGTCAACTTCTTTAATTCCTGAAAACATTCTGCCAGCATTTTTATTGAGAGTACATTAAATGAAGGTATTCATTTGACAACTGTGAAAGACCATATACCTTTTTACTTGTTTTACACTTATATTCAAATAGGTCTTCCATATTTCTTTTTAAGTGTATTCTAGTGTTTTATAAATTTTTTTATTACTGCATTTGATTCCACTGAAGTTTCTGGCTGGTTGTTGCTTTTATACACCAAGGCTTTTGATTTTTTTTTCTTCAGCTATTTTACTGAATTTTCATCAACTGTAACAGTTTTGTAGTTGATTTTTCTTGGTTGACCAGTGTGTAGCCTTACTCTGTGCAAATAATGATAATTTTAGTGTTGCTTTCCAGTGCTAATATCTTACTGTTTTCCTCTGTTTTGTCTTGGTCGGTAAGCAATGGGTATAGTAATAGAGCTTCATCTGTAGCCTAAAGGCAAAGTATCTTTTTTTTTTCTTATTTACATCCTTAAAATAAATATAATGAGAAAAACTGTGGGAAAATAAAGCATGTTCACATCATGAATGGGGCAGCATTCCCTTTATATAAGGGATCATTTATGGTTTTTAGTGCCCATTCCTTTCTGCTTTTTCTATCATTTGGACTTTGAAATCTCCGTCAGTATTGGTCTCAAAAGTGTTTGGATGAATGAATGAAGTGATCTTAAGCTGAGCAAATTTATACCAATGTAGTGAAACTGACTAGATGCTTACTTTATACTAAACACGCACATGAACAGAGCAGAATATTCTTAAGTTTACAGTCCAGAAAGAGACTAAATAGCACATAATTGAGTGTGACACGTTTAGTGGCACTAGACCGTATAGAGATACAGAAACAGCATAGAAATGGGAACGATTAGTTGTCTTGGAAAGTCAGAGGAGCAGTCCCAGGGGTTATGGCGTCTGAGGCGGTTTGAGAGGGGCACATAGGCGCCACTGGGCAGAGAAGGGGACTAAGAAGCCACCCCGGGCAGACAATCCCGGAGGTCTGAAACAGCTACTGTGTGCATTTAGAAGCCATTCATATAGCTGTATTATAAACTGTGAGAGGATGGAGGAGGAGAGAACAATAGAAATCTGCGTGTGAAAACCACTGATGCTGGGGATTCTCAATGGGAACGGGCAGCCAGGCCCTGCAGAAGAACACAGATTCACCTGGAAAGGGCGTTTTATAAACTTCACGTTTCATTCTTGGCCCCATCACCTGGGGTGTTAGCACTAAAGGGAGTGGCCTCATCCTTCAGGCGTGTTTGGGTAAAAGAGTTTGAGAACTAGTAATGCAGACAATATAAAGCCAGTAAAGTGTGTTGAGGGGGTATGACATCAGATTTGCATTTTAGAACCTTCCCTTTGATAACAATTTGAAGGAACCTTGGGGACAGGGGAGAGGACAGGCCGGGCTACGGGGGAAACCCTTCAAAAAGTTACTGCCACTGATAGTGAAGCAAGGTAATGTAAATCTGGCTACCAAGTGGCAGTGAAGAAAATTCAAGGACTATATAGGAAATGGAATTGACAGCTTAGCAAGTGATTTGCTATTTGAGGTGCTAGAGAGGACAGAAAGGAGATACTTTTTCCATCATTCTTAGCATTTTAACACAAAGAATTATTTGGGAAGGAAGTTAATGATATTTACTAATGCAGTGTGAACTTCCCACATTAGCTGGTGATTTTGATCATCTTTGTTCTCTATGACCATAAAAATTTGACATGTGCTGAGAAGACGAGAATAATCATTTTTTGAGTTGCTACCAGTTGTCCCTCTGAAACATGAAAATGAGTATCACAATTTGCTATGTCTAGGAATTCCAATATTATTAATAGCATAATTGTTCTCTAAGGTGCATTGTTAGTGTTAGATATGTGTTAATGAACTTTAATTTTTGTTTCCATGCTCTTTAGAATTCACTCGGAGGGCAGCCTTGTGGATGGCCCCGAAGCAAGCCTGATGGAACAGGATAGAACCAACCATGTTGAGGGCAACAGACTAAGTCCATTCCTGACACCATCTCCTTCTCCCGTTTGCCAGACAGAACCTCTGGCTATAAAGCTCCAGAATGGAAGCCCTTTAACAAAGAGACCTTATCCAGAAGTAAATGGAGACACCAAGTGGCAGTCTTTCAAAAGTTACTATGGAATACCCCATATGAAGGGACGCCAGCATAGCCGTGTGAGTCCGGACTTTATACAAGAAGGCCGAGGGTATTCCAAGTGTTTGCAAAATGGAGGAATCAAACGCACAGTTAGCGAACCTTCTCTCTCTGGGCTCCATCAGAACAAGAAATTGAAACAAGACCCAAAGGCCAATGGAGAAAGAAAGGACTTCGGGGAAAGCCAAGAAAGAAATCAAGGCAAAGGCAGCAGTCAACCAGATGTCTCCTACCTGAATGATAAGAGAGAATCTGTGAGCTCTGTGGCCCCAGAAAATGCAGTTAAAGATTTCACCAGTTTTTCGACACATAACTCCAGTGGGTCTGAAAATGCAGAGCATCAGATTCTGAATGAGCAGGACGGGAAAAACGCAAACTACCATGACAAGAACATTGTATTACTTCCTAAAAACAAGTCAGTGCTAATGCCTAATGGTGCTACAGTTTCTGCCTCTTCCATGGAAAACACACATGGTGAATTCCTGCAAAAGACACTGTGTCAATATTATCGAGATTGTGTTTCCATTGCGGTGCAGAAAACCACATCTCACATACATGCCATTAACAGTCAGGCTACTAATGAGTTGTCCTGTGAGATCACTCACCCATTGCATACCTCAGGGCAGATCAATTTGCCACAGACCTCGAACTCTGAGCTGCCTCCCGAGCCAGCTGCAGTGGTGACTGAGGCCTGTGACACTGATAATGTCAGTAAACCAGCTGCAATGCTAGGTACCTGTTCCTTTCAGAAACCAGAACAACAAAAATCAGTTTTCGAGATATGCCCATCTCCTGCAGAAAACAGTAACATCCAAGGAACCACAAAGCTAGTCTCTGGTGAAGAATTCTGTTCAGGTTCCAGCAGCAATTTGCAGGCTCCGGGTGGCAGCTCTGAACGGTATTTCAAGCAAAATGAAATGAATGGTGCTTACTTCAAGCAAACCTCAGTGTTCACTAAGGATTCCTTTCCTGGCGCTATAACACCACCACCATCACAATTGCTTCTTTCTCCCCCTCCTCCTCTCCCAGAGGTTCCTCAGCTTCCTTCAGAAGGAAAAAGCACTCTGAACGATGGCGTTTTGGGAGAACACCATCACTACCCCAACCAAAGTAATACAGCTCTTCTAAAGGAAGTGAAAATAGAGTGTCAACCCGAGGCACCCCCATCCCAGAGTCCTAATCCATCTACACATGTGTCCAACCCCTCTCTGACCCTTCCAGAAAGGCTTCAGAATAATTGTGTTAACAAGGATGACATATGGACTCCAGGGACAATAACTGTTCCATTGTGTTCTGAGAAAACAAGGCACATATCAGAACGTCTCCAACCCAACCCACCAATTCTTGGTCGCAGTGGAGTTCTACAGGACCGCTGCCAGCAGTTGATGGGACACAAAGAGCAAGAGATTCTGAAGGGTCAAAACAAGGAACAAACACAAGATCTTGTGCTCACAACACAGCCCTACCTAAAACCAGGATGGATTGAATTGAAGGCCCCTCACTTTCATCAAGCAGAATCCTATCTAAAATATAATAAAGCATCACTGCGGTCAATTCTTCAGTATCAGTCCAACCCCTCTAATCCAATGACCTCCAAACAATACACTGGAAGTTCCAATATGCCTGGGGGGCTCCCAGGGCACGCTCACATCCAGAAAATGGTGCAGCCAGAGCAGAGGCCACACAGGTACCAAGTTGAGATGAATCAAGGGCCGTCTCAAGGTACGGTGGACCAGCATCTCCAGTTCCAGAAACCCTCACTCCAGGTGCACTTCTCCAAGACAGACCCTTCATCGGAAACTCACATGCAGTCGCTGTGTACCCCTAGACTTCATTTTCAACAAAGACCAGATTCCCAAACTGAGAAACTCATGCCCTCGTCATTAAAGCAGCACTTGAATCAACAGGCTTCAGAGACGGAGCCATTCTCAAATTCACACCTTTTGCAACATAAACCTCCTAAGCAGGCAGCACAAACACAAACATCCCAGAATTCCCATCTCCCTCAAAACCAGCAGCAGCAGCAGCAGCAGCAGCAGCAGCAGCAGCAGCAGCAGCAAAAATTACACATGAAGAATAAAGAACAAATGCCCCATCCTTTTTCTCACGTCCAAGGCAACAATGATCAGCAAAGAGAAGGGTCATTCTTTAGCCAGATTAAAGTGGAAGAATGCTTTCCTGGTGAAAACCAGTATTCAAAATCGAGTGAGTTTCAGACGCATAATACCCAAATGGGGTTGGAGCACATACAGAACATGAGCAGTAGAAATACCCCCTATGGTCAGATCTTGAAATCAAATGCAAGCAAAGTACAGATTTCTTCTTCAAACAATACTCACCTAGTTTCCGAGAATACAGAACAGACTATACATTCTGAACTTTTTGCAGGACACAAGACCCCAAGTTTGCATCACATGCAATTTTTTCCAAATAATGTGACCCCAAAGCAAGATGCTGTGCACAGGTGCTTTCAAGAACAGGAACAGAAGCCTCAACAAGCTTCGGTTCTACAGGGATACAAAAGTAAAAACCAAGATATGTCTGGTCAACAAGCTGCACAACTTGCTCAGCAAAGGTACCTGGTGCACAACCAAGCGAATGCTTTCCCGGTGCCTGACCAAGGAGGAAGTCACGTTCAGACCCCTCCCCAAAAGGACATTCAGAAGCACGCTGCTCTAAGGTGGCACCTCTTACAGAGGCAAGAGCAGCAGCAACTGCAACAGTCCCAAACTGAATCTTGCCATACTCAGGCACACAGGCCAATTAAGGTTGAACCTGGATCCAGGCCCCATGCCTGTATGCACCCCAGGTCAGCACAGCCAGAAAACAAAACATGGAAAAAGATAAGTAAGCAAGAGATTCCACCTCCGAGCTGCGATAATGTGCAGCAGAGGAGCATTCTTGAGACCATGGAGCAACATCTGAAGCAGTTTCAGGTCAAATCATTATTTGACCATAAGGCTCTTACTCTCAAATCACAGAAGCAAGTAAAAGTTGAAGTGTCAGGGCCAGTCACGGTTTTAACTAGACAAACCACTGCTGCAGAACTCGATAGCCACACCCCAGCTGTAGAGCAGCAGACAACTCCTTCTTCAGAAAAGACACCAACCAAAAGAACAGCTGGTTCTGTTCTCAATAATTTTTTAGAGTCACCTTCCAAATTACTAGATACTCCTATAAAAAATTTATTGGATACACCTGTCAAGACTCAATATGATTTCCCATCATGCAGATGTGTAGGTAAGTGCCAAAAATGTCCTGAGACACCTGGTGTTTATCCAGAATTAGCAAATTTATCTTTAGATATGGGATTTTTTTTTTTTTTTAGGTCTGGCAGCAATTTGTAAAGGCTCATAAAAATCTAAGCTTACATTTCTTGAAATTACAAATGCTTGTGCTACGCAAGAGAGAACTTCACTTACACTCAGTTTTTCCAAAATATTAAAACAATTGTGCATGCTCAGTTTTCCTTGTATTCAAACCCCTTAAAATATAAAAGTGTCTGTTTTATATTAATCAATCTTTAACTCTTTATATATCACTTTCTGGAGAGACAAGCCAGGCAGTAAAAACATCTATTAAAATGAGAGTGATAACTGCTATATGCAAACTAATGTAGAAGCTTTTAATATTTTTTAATTCGAGGTTGAATTTATTAGTAGTTTGACAAGGTTAATTTCTAGAATAGGGAGAAATTATCTTCAGTCTTTGCGAGTTGGGAGAAATTGTAGTGCTGAAGTTCTGAATATTCATGAAGTTGGCCTTTCTCCATTTATACAGTTGAAATATTGTGTGTTTATATTCATTTTGATTCTGTTTTCTCTTTAAAGTTTTATCTTTTAATAGAAAATATGTAATTTTTTTAAACAAACACATTTTTGTTAAAATTCAAGATACATGACAAGTCTGTCAGAACAGGAAAACATTTTGCCGATGAATGCAGGTTTTATACATATATGTGTGGAAATCTTAATTATTGCTACTCAACTTAGATATAGTAGAAGACATTTGAAAAAACAAATATTACGCTAAGTGGCTGATGGCCCAGAGACCCCATGTTATTCCTCTTACAACGGGACACCCCTCATTTTATAGATGAATGGAGGGAGGATGCCTACTGGCCCTTTGTGGTGTTAGGCTGCCTCACTGGGCCAGAGTGCCGCCCGTCATAGGTAACGTTAGGTAAGTCACAGTCGCCTTCACTCCCGTCTCCTGTCACTCTAACCCTTTCCCCCCACTTTTCACCTTGGATAGTTTGTAGGAACCTCTTCCTTTTATCTGACCCTTTTTCCAGTATATTTTCTCTTCATAAATTGTTCTAAAGTCCATACAAATACGGGTCTGGTTTCAATGTTTTTATTTCAAAAATAGTAAATGTTGGGGGGAGACAAGAGGAGAAAAAGGTATCTTGACAATAAACTGAGCAGTCTCCTGGGGGTGGGATAAGACAGGAAGTTGTATCTTTAATCTTCTAACATTCAGGTGCAGGCAGTATTTTAGTTAGCTGTAAAAAAATTATTGTAGTTTAAAAAATTGGATTGTAGTTGATGTTACATATAATATACTATAATTCCCACACTGTTTTCTTTGTTTAGTTCCACATGTTTGGTATAAAATAATTTCTTATCCCATATCTGAAATGTAATTTAATATATTTTTATCCAACAGCCAACATGTACATATACTTAAGTATTTTGCACATTTTCTAATAGATTATTCCATCAATTAACTCATCCAAAAGAAAAAAATGTGTAAAATCACATTTAGGGCCCTTAATGTGCAGTTGGGGGATAAGTTTTGTGGATGTAGCCTTTATATTTAGTATAATTGAGGTCTAAAATAATAATCTTCTATTATCTCAACAGAGCAAATTATTGAAAAAGATGAAGGTCCTTTTTATACCCATCTAGGAGCAGGTCCTAATGTGGCAGCTATTAGAGAAATCATGGAAGAAAGGTAATTAACGCAAAGGCACAGGGCAGATTAACGTTTATCCTTTTGTATATGTCAGAGTTTTTCCAGCTTTCACAGAAAAAGCAGTAAACAATTGTAAATTGAGTAATTAGGAGGTTCAGCTATGCCAGGGTTGCGAACACAGCACGCTGTGGTACTCACCAGAGAGTCACAATATTTGACAGGACTAATAGCCTGCAAGCTGGCACAGGCTGCCCACTTCACACGGATGCCAGAAAACCCAGGCATGAGCAAGACCCGCCAGCCTGCCTGCCAGGCACAAGGGTGCTGGCGTGAGCTGCAGTGAGAGGCCCGCTCTGGCTCTCCCATTGATGATAAAGTGTCAAAGAGGACGAGGGGGGAAGTGCGGTAAAAGAAAGGAACCGTTGAGTTCAGTTCACCTAGAGTTGTGGAGACGTAGCTATGGCTAAGGAAGTTGGCCCCTGGTGTGAGCACAGGGCATGTGTGATAGACTGAGTAAACACAGAGGTATTTTATTGATAACTGCATTTTCCTTTGTACTGTCAGTCACAGGTATGCAGGAATTTACCTGAATCTACACAGTTATTTCTGCATGTAGGAGACTTAAGAGCGACATAATGAATGCAGAGAGACTTTCATATAGGCATCCACAGCTCTGGAACTGTTAATGTGCTAGGGTGTCTTTTCTTTAAGAGGGAGAATGCTGGGCAGCAAAGATGTATTCCACATCATTCTTGCCCCATTTCCGAATTATTTATTTCTAAATTAGCATGTAGAAATTCACTAAATAATCGCTTAGTGCTTTTTTTAAATTAACAAGTAGTAAGTAGTACTTTGGTCATAAGGGAAAATATAATCTATTTCTAGAAATAGCCTATATTTTCAGAATTGCTGGATACTTGTTATTTGCCAACTTCCTTTTTAAAAATATGAGAGATTTCTTTGAGAAATAGTTTTAACTAAAATCTATTACGATTCCCTAAGTTTTAAAATAGCTAAATTTAGTAAAGACCAAAAACCAAATAGTACATATCTTAGAAGACTAAATTTAGCAACCTTAAAAAAAGTCTTGTGTTTTGTGAAATTATGTGTAAAAAACTAAGCTTTCCCATTATTTTCGCCCAACATATAATTTTAAAATAGTTCATTATAATTACCAGTATATTTTGATACTGAAGGAAAACAAGGCTTAAAGTCTGTTATCCAGTTTGCTTGGCTTAGACCTTTATTTAAAAAAAAATAAAGTAAACCATTTATTTCTCAGGATGTGGTAATAGAATAAAATTATGCTCAAATGTTCAATATTTTGGATGCCTCTTAGATTCATTTGCTAATTTTATGTGTGTGTGTTTCTGTGGATTTCTTTAAGGTTTGGACAGAAGGGTAAAGCTATTAGGATTGAAAGAGTCATCTATACTGGTAAAGAAGGCAAAAGTTCTCAGGGATGTCCTATTGCCAAATGGGTAAGTGTGACCTGACGAGGCTCTTGGTCTTCAGTCTCAGTATTTTTATTCATTAATCTAACCCTGAGAATTGAGTTACCCAGATCAAAGAGTCATCTATGACAGTTAAAGGGAATCTTGCTTATATTTATTTTATTATGTGTTTTCTCTATAATTATGTATTAACCATATTTAATTGAAAGAATTAAATGGTGAGGAGGAGGTCCATTCAGGTAACTGCTACAAGTATAATTCTTCCTTTAAACACATACCTTCAGTTAATCTTTATATTTTCATTTATGAAAAGCTGGAACTTTATGAAAAAGACCTGCATGTCTTCCCTCTAGCTCTGGCTTAGCTATTCCAGGGTTGCCAACACAACACACTGTGCTATTCACCAATGTTTAGTTAGTCTGCCAAACATTGCGCAGTTCTGACCCCAGGGTAAACCCCCACTTTGTTCATGGGCAGCAAAAGACAAGTTGCAGGCGGGAGTAAATGTTGCCCTAACTGTGTCCGAGACGTGAGAAAATATGCATACGTAAATCATTGCTAACATCTACCGCAAGTGACCCTTGTTTTGTTTTGGTTGGGGTGGGGGGTGTTGGGGTGTAACGGTGACCTGCACAGGTGGTGCGCAGAAGCTGCAGTGAGGAGAAGCTACTGTGCTTGGTGCGGGAGCGAGCTGGCCACACCTGTGAGGCTGCAGTGATTGTGATTCTCATCCTGGTGTGGGAAGGAATCCCCCTGTCTCTGGCTGACAAACTCTACTCAGAGCTCACCGAGACGCTGAGGAAGTACGGCACACTCACCAACCGTCGGTGTGCCCTGAATGAAGAGTAAGTGAAGCCAGGGCCTCTCCTTTCTTTGCACTGATAGGAAAACCTGATTTGGTTGGAGGGAAGGGAGTTGAGCTTACATTTTCACATTTATAAAGTGGGGATCAAAATGCCGATTCACAGTCATGCAGTAGGAGGTTGTGCTTGCTGACATGGGCAGCTTAAGGTGGTTTCATTAACATTTTGTACCTTTAGACAACACAGCCATTAGTTAGGGCCAACTAGCCCGAGTGTCTGTTATCCACATGAATTCAGTCTGACCATAAACTTGACAATGTGCTACAAATGACAACTCTTTTGTGGGCCTGGCCATCACATTAGTAAGTACTGCTGCCCCTACAAGTGGCAGTATCTGAAACACAAAGTAGGTTTGGTGAGAAACTTTAGGATTCCCAGGTCAAGACCTTTAATTGTATAGGTAGCAAACAAAATAGGAGGCCAGTAGAAGTTACAGAAAAACAAATTTTGACTTCCATTTAATCTAGTTCATTATTTCCACAAAGTAATTAAAATTGCTTCCATTTTTATTATGGCTAAATAATCGAGAATTTAGTGGTTGTGGATATGCATTTTTTTCAGGAATATAAATATTTGGAATAGAAGAGCAGGGTTTTATAGTTATACATTTAGTGCATCCAGGTATCAGTATGTTTCTGTTCGTTGTTTTTAACCTCTCCACTTGTAGGAAGTTTAAATCTTCACTTGGAGAAAGCTCTGTTTTGTATTATTTTCTGCTATGCTATTCCTGTATAATATTCAAAGATTATGGGATAATTCACCATACTACACTGAAATCTTACAGTACTTATTTTTACTCACAACTGGTTCTAAAATAATTTTAATTTTGCACTTCTGTCTTTAGTCTCCTTTCCTCTGTATCCACCAAACTGCAAAATAGTTTACTGAGCTTACAGAAAATACTATGCTGCTCACTACAATAAGCCATTGCTAACCAAATTTGTTCTTTTGCAATTACTCTAAATGGTACCATTTTAATAACTATCTTAAAATAGGCTCGCTCTCTGGGTCATGAAGGAGTGCAAATCAACTGTAAATAATCTGTTCAGAAAAGTTACTTTTTCTACACGAAATTGGTATGTGGCTTTCTGTAGCAATTATAATCCAAAAATGTCATGGTGTGTACCTCACTGCCATAATTTCATTTTATGAATGATAAGGTGGAAAGTAGAAGTCGCTGATTCATAATGCAACTCAGGCTTATGATGAACTGCTTTAGGTGTAAAATACTCTTCGGCTTCCCCTAACTGTCCTTGTTTCTCATTTAAAAATGTACTTAGGTGCCTTGAATCAAAAAGAAAATGAAAGTTAAAGCACCTTGACTTAATTGTTGGTGATAGCATTTTTCTCAGGAATTCAGTAACACTGCCTTGTATTTTTAAAGTGGATTCTTCCCCTTAGACCTGAGGGCTTGAACTTCTAAAGCACTGAAGAACTTGTGAAAATGACAGTTGTTTTATTTAAATTTCTTGAAGTTTTATGCAAACTATATCTCATATTCTTTGTAATTGATTTAATTTTCATTAATATTATATATCCCTGGTATTTTTCCTCTTAAGGCCTTTCTTTAATTCCTATAAATGTCATTGCTTGCAATGGAATCTGACATACAGAAATTTTATGTAAGAACTCTCCTAAAATGTGTCATTTTGCATTTGGAAACCAGAACAATAATTGAGCCAGGGTCTAAAAAAATTAACGATTAAAAGATGTACTTCAAATATTAAGACATTTTAAAGGCCAGTCTGTAAACCTTTGCCTATCTTTGTCTAGAATTTCAAGGCGAAGATGCGTAATTATTTAGATGAAATTTTAATTCTGGGCTATTCTCCAAGCAGCGATTCTCCAAAAAATGTACTCGAGAAACATGATTAAAATAGACACTTAACCAATGGCAACAGAGACTGTACTTGCTATACTTTTGAAGTTTCTTCTACCGCATAAAATAAATTCTATGTCTGACAGAAGTTAAAATTATGACTTTTTGCCAAGAATATAAGATAATATCACGTTGGAGCTGCTGACTCCGTTTAATGTTCAAGGCTATGTGAGACTCCTCACTGAGTTCTTAAACTCCCAGGGCTCACATGCACCATAACCACCCACTGTGAGTCCAGGAAAGAAGTCTGAGAGCAGCTTCCAGTGGAATGGTCAAAATGGACTTTTACATTTCTTTTGAGCCAAACCAGCTGTTTCTCCTTTAAAGATTTCCCTTTGAGATTTCCATTTTATGACTAAGCCTAACCAATAATTTTTTGGCAAGTAAGTGTTATGGGAGTATATCTTTCATTATAAGAAAGGCAAAGCCAGAAATGCCTTCCGCCATGCTGGGTGGTGTTAAACTTTTAAAGAAGCTTTATTTTATAGAAGTTTTAAGATGTTCATTAAATGGAGGTATATATTATAACAAATCTCTATCCGCCTATCACTTAGCTTCTGTATTTATCAACGTTTTATCAATACTGTTTCATATATTTTCCCCCACCCCCACAAGCATTTAAAAGCAAGACATAGATACCATATCATCTCCCTTATATACACTGCAGTGTGTATATCTAGCAGATGACTTTTTTAACAAATCCTAGTCACAGTGTCATTATCATTCACCTTAAAATTGATAATAATTTGTAAATAATCACTTAATGTTCAGACCATGTTCAAATTCCAAAATTGGATCCTGTTTAAAAACCCAAGGTGTCTACACCTTGCATTTGATTCATACTTTTGAGTAGCATGGTCCCAGTTCATATCTATTATCTAGCATAGTTGTTAATAGAACTGTTTTCATTCTCAGAAGTGTCCCAGTTTGGAAAACAAGTTATGTAATTCACAAGCCTCTTTTTATTTATAATAGCCTCCCTCTCTTTTTTATTAATTTATTAGAAAAACTGTATGATACGCTCTGTAAAACTTCCCATGTTCTGGATTTGGCTAATTGCACACTTGTTTCGTGTAACTTGTTCCTCTATTCCTCTATCCTGTTTCTTCTGTACACTGGTAGTTAGAGACTGAAAGAAGTTATGCGCAAAAATGCGTGATAAGTGGTGATGAATCAGTGTTAGTTCTTATCTGTCAGGAGGGACATACATCTGTTTTGATTCATTTATAGTGGTGTTGAGAGTGTTCAGTTAGTTCAGGGGTTGTCAGCCTGATTCATCCTTTATGAAGTTCCCCAGAAAACTTTCACCTAATGATTTAGTGCATCCGTTGATGATCATTGCCTGTGTCCAATATTTTGTTAGGGTTTGCAAACTAATAATTTTCTCATTTTCTAATGTATAAATTTAATTGTCATATACATTTAAATTAATTCATTTTGTGAGTTTTTCTATTCTTGCACAAGTTTGAATATCTGAACTGATTTTTAATATTTTTTTGTTAGAAGTCCAAATAGTAACTCAAAGGTTGAGAATGTTTTTAAAAATCTGTTACATAGATGAATTATTTTTATTACAATTACTCTACTGATTTACCATTTAAGCATGAGTTAAATAATGTCATATTAAAATGAGACTATGGGCTAAATCTAACAATATTTGAAAGCCCCCCCTATAGAAATAAAAATGCCTTTAGTAGCCACTTCATGTAGGAAATCACCTTAAAATCACTCTAACTCGTTATATGGAAATATTTTTGAGATGTAATTCACATACCATAAAATTCACCCTTTCAAAGTACAATTCAGTGGTTTAGTATATTCACAAAGTTGTGCATTTTCATCACTCCCAAAAGGAAAACCCGTATCCATTAGGCAGTTACCTCCTGTTCTCCTTTCCCCCAAATGTCAGCCACTGATCAGCTGTCTGTCTATAGATTCACCTATTCTGGGCATTTCATATCAGTGGACTCATACAATATTTGGCCATCTTGTCTGATATTTTTTACTTTGCATAATGTTTTAAAGGTTCACACATATCATAATGTTAATCAGTACTTTATTTCTTTTTATGGCCGAATAATAGTCCACTGTGAATATATACCACATTTTCTTTATCGATTCTTCAGTTAATGGACATTTGGGTTGTTTCCACTTTTGCTTATGAATAATGTTGCTATGAAAACCTGTTGTAAGTTTATATTTTAAAGATTTTTAAAATGTAGAGAGGGGGAAGGGAGGGAGAAAGAGAGGGAAAGACATCAATGTGTGGTTGCCTCTCATGCGCCCCCTACTGAGGACCTAGCCTGAAACCCAGGCACGTGCCCGGACTGGGAATCTAACTGGCGACCCTTTGGTTTGCAGATCGGCACTCAGTCCACTGAGCCACACCAGCCAGGGCTGTGTATAAGTTTTTTTATGGACACATATTTTCAGTTCTTATGGATTTGAGTGACATAGTTGGTCATATGGTAATCATAATGTTTAGCTTTTTGAGGAAAAAGGAAAACTGTTCTCCAAAGCAGCTGTGCCATAGGTTTATTCCTACCAGCAACATATGGAGGTTCCAGTGTCTCCACATCCTCATTAAACCAGTTATTGTCTGCTTTTTTTTTTTATTACAGTCCTCCCAGTGGGTAGGAAGTGATCTGAAGGATTGGATTTGCATTTCCTCATGACTAACAATGTCAGGCATTATTTCATGTGCTTTTGGCCATTCATGTATGTGTTTTTGGAGAAATGCCTGCTTAAATCTTTGCTTATTTTTAACTTGTTTTTTGAGTTGTAAGACTTATATATTCTGGATACTAGAACTTTATCAGATATATAGTTTGCAGATATTTTCTCTTATTCTATAGGTTGTCTCCTTGAAGCACAAAGGCTTTTAATTTTAATTAAATCAAATTCATCTCTGTTTGAATTAATTTTTTGTACTTTTAGTGTCGTATCTGAGAAACTATTGCCTAACCCAACGTCTTGAAGATTTGTATCAATATCTTCTTCCAAGTATTATAGTTTTAGTTCTTATAAGTCTTTGATCACTGTTGAGTTAATTTTTTGTTTTTGCATGAGTCCAAATTCATTCTTTTGCATATGGTTATCCAGTTGTGTCAGTACTCTTTTTTTCATAGATGCTCTTTATCAGGTGGAAGAAGTTTCTTTTTGTTCCTAGTTTGTTGAGTATTTTTATCATTAATGGGTTTTAGACTTTTCTCAAATGTTTTTTTCTGTATCTAATAAGATAGTCATGTTGCTCTTGTTCTTCATTTTGTTAATGTGATACATTATACTGATTTTTGTGCAGTGGAAAACATAGCATTTATGGGATAATGAATAATGTATAAAGTTTTATATGTTGCTGGATTCTGTTGGCTAGTATTCTATTGAGGATTTTTACATCTCTCTTGATAAGGGATATTGGTCTATATTTTCTTGTGATAGCTTTAATTTTGGTGTTGGGAATGCTGGCTCCATAGAGTGCATTGAGAATTGATTCCTTTCTTATTTTTTGGAACAATTTGTAAAGGACTGAGGCTATTTCTTTAAATGTTTGATTACTAATTCAATTTTTCCTTTATTGTAGGTCTGTTCAGTTTACCTATTTCTTTTCGAGTCACTCTCAGTACTTTGTCTTTGTATGAATTTGTCCATTTCATGTAGGTTATCTAATTTGTTAATATATTATTTGTATAATATTCACTTATAATGCTTTTAATAAGATCACCAATAATGTCCTTTTTTCACTCTTAATTTTAATTATTGGTCTTCTCTCTTTTTTCTGGTCATTCTAGCTAGTTTTATCAAAATTGTTGATTTTTTTCAAAAAACTTTTGATTTCTTTGATTTTCTCTATAGCTCATCCTCTATTTTGTTAATTTCTACTCAAATTATAGTATCTTCATTCTGCTTATTTGCATTTAGTTTGCTCTTCTTTAGTTTTTTAAGGTAGAAGATAAGTTTATAGAGCTGAG
This sequence comes from Mormoops blainvillei, assembly GCA_004026545.1. Taxonomy (NCBI): domain Eukaryota; kingdom Metazoa; phylum Chordata; class Mammalia; order Chiroptera; family Mormoopidae; genus Mormoops; species Mormoops blainvillei. The sequence continues at coordinate 120,630 of PVJD01004678.1, forward strand.
AAATTTTTTATTTTTTTACCGTAGGTACTTAAAACTATAAATTTCCCTCTAAACCTGCTATAGCTGCATCACATAAAGTTTTGATATATTGACTTATTATTTTCATTTTTCACAAAGTATTTTCTGTTTTACCTTAGTGCTTTATCTTTGACTCACTGTTGATTTAGGCATGTATTGTTTTATTTCTACATATTTATTAATTATCCAACTCTGCTTATTCATTCATTCATAATTTCATTCCATTGATAACAGAGAATATACTTTGTATTTATTTGACTATTTTAAATTTAATTAGACTTGCCTTACTATTTAACATAGTCTATTCTGGAGAATGTTTCATGAGCACTGAGAAGAAGGTGTATTCTGCTCTTTGGTGGCATGCTCTCTAAAGTAGACGTCTGCTACCTTTAGTTGATTTATAGTGTTTTTTCATCTCTTTATTTTCTCCTTGATTTTATGTATAGTTGTTCTATCCATTATTATAAGTGGAGTATTAAATTATCTATGTTGTCCTTTACTTCTGTTATTTTTTACTTCATGTATTTTGGTGCTCTGTTCTTAGCTTGATATGTGTTTTACATCTTCTTAATGAAATATCCCTTTTATTATTATAGAATATACTTCTTTGTTATGCTTATTATTCTTAATAAGACAATAATATTGTCTTATCTTAAATTCTATTTTGATATTAGTGTAGCAATTTCATTTAACTTTTGATAATTTGCATAGTATCTCTTTTTCCATCATTTTATTTTTAGCCTGTTTGCATCTTTGAAACTAAAGCATGTCTTTTGTAGGCAACATATAATTGGATTTTTTAAAATTTAATCTTTATTGTATTGTTTTTCCCATTACCATTTAGTCCCCTTACATACCCCTCCCCCCAGCAATCACCACACTGTTGTCCATATCCATGAGTCCTTTTTCCTTTTACTCAATCCATCCACCTCCTAACCCCTCTTCCCATTACCTGGCATCTGCTCTCCATCTGTGAGTCTGTCTCTGTTTAGCTTGTTAGTTCAGTTTGTTCATTAGATTCCACACGTGAGTGAAATCATATGGTATTTGTCTTTATCTGACTGGCTTATTTCATTTAGCATAATGTTCTCCAGGTACATCCATACTATTGCAAAGGGTAAAATTTCATTCTTTTTTACAGCCAAGTAGAATTCCATTGTGTAACTGTCCTATAGCTGTTTTATCCACTCATCTATTGATGGACACTTTATCTGCTTCCATATCTTGACAATTGTAAATAACACTACAATAAACATAGGGGTGCTTATGTTCTTTCGAATTAGTGTTTTGGGTTCCTTCAGATATATTCCCAGAAGTGGGATCACTGGGTCAAAAGGCAAAAATTTTAATTTTTTTGAGATATCTCCACATTGCTTTCCATAGTTGGCTGCACCAGTCTGCATTCCCGCCAGCAGTACAAAAGTGTTCCCCTTTCTCCACATTTTCACCAGCACTTGTTGTTTGATTTATTGATGCTAGTCATTCCAGCAGTTTTGAGACGGTATCTCATTGTAGTTTTAATTTGCATTTCTCTGATGATTCGTGGTGTTGAACATCTTTTCATATGTCTGTTGGCCATCTGTATGTCCTCTTTGGAGAAGTCTGTTCAGGACATTTGCCCATTTTTTAATTGGGCTATTTGGTTTTTTTGGTGTTGAGTTTTGTAAATACTTTATAAATTTTGGGTATTAACCCCTTATCAGATGTATCAGTGACTATGATCTCCAGTTTGTGCATTGTCTTTTTATTTTGTTGATTGTTTCCTTTGCTGTGCAAAAATTTTAAGTTTGATGTAGTCCCCTTTGTTTATTTTTTCTTTTCTTTCCTTTGCCTGGAGAGATATATCCAATAAAATATTTCTACAAGCAATGTCGAGATATTGCTGCCTATGTTTTCTTCTAGCATTTTTATGGTTTCAGGTCCAGCATTTAACTCTTTGATCCATTTTGAATTTATTCTTGTATGTGGTATAAGAAGGTGGTCTAGTTTTATTTTTCTGCATGTATCTGTCCAATTTTCCAAACACCGTGTATTGAATAAACTTTCTTTATATCATTGTATGTGCTTGTTTCCTCTGTCAAGTATTAATTGACTGTAAGGGTGTGGGTGTTTTTCTGGCTCTCTCTTCTGTTCCATTGATCTATGTGTCTGTTTTTATGCCAGTCCCAGGCTGTTTTGATTACTGTGATCTTGTAGTATAATTTGATATTAGGTAATGTGATTCCTCTAACTTTGTTCATCTTTCTTAGGATCACTGTTGCTATGTGGGGCCTTTTGTGGTTCCATATAAGTTTTTGAAATATTTGATTTAGTTCTGTGAAATATGACATTGGAATCTTGATGGGAATTGCATTGAATCTGTAGATTGCTTTGAGTAATGTGGACATTTTAATGATGTTAATTTCTCCTACCCATGAGCATGGTATATACCTCCATTTATTTGTATCTTCAGTTTCTTTCTTCAGTGTTTTATAATTTTCCACATGCAGGTCTTTTTCATCCTTGGTTAGGTTTATTCCTAGGTATCTTATTCTTTTTGAAACAATTGTGAATGGGATTTTTTCTTAATTTCCCTTTCTGTTAGTTTGATATTGGCATATAAAAATGCAACTGATTTCTTGATATTAATTTTGTATCCTGCTACTTTGCTGAATTCATTGATCAGTTCTAGTAGTTTTGAGTGGAATCTTTGTGATTCTTTATGTATAGTATCATGTCATCTGCAAATGAAGACAGTTTTACTTCTTCCTTTCTAATTTGGATGACTTTTATTTCTTCTTCTTGTCTGATTGCTGTGGCTAGGACTTCCAGTATGATATTGAATATGAGAGGCGAAAGCAGAAAACCCTATGATGTTCCAAATATTAAGAGTAATGCTTGTAGGTTTTAGCCCATTAAGTAGGATGCCGGCAGTGGGTTTGTCTCATTTGGCCTTTATTATGTTGAAGAATGTTCCCTCTATTCCCACTTTGCTGAGAGTTTTGATCATAAATGGGTGCTGGATTTTATCAAACAATTTTTCTGCATCTACTGATATGATCATGTGGTTTTTATCCTTCATTTTGTTTATGTGGTAAATCACACTCATTGCTTTGTGAATGTTGTACCATTGCATTCCTGGAATAAATCCCACTTGATCATGGTGTATGATTTTTTGATGCATTGCTGTATTCAGTTTGCTAATATTTTATTGAGGATTTTAGCATCTATATTTATCAGTGATATTGGCCTATAATTTTCTTTCATTGTAGTGTCTTTATCTGGTTTTGGAATTAGGATAATGCTGACCTCATAAAATGTGTTTGGGAGCCTTTCTGTATCTTGAAATTTATGAAACAGTTTGAGAAGCAGAGGTGTTAGTTCTTTGAATGTTTGGTAAAATTCATCTGTGAAACCATCTGGTCCAGGGAATTTGTTTGTTGGAAGTTTTTTGATTACTGCTTCAGTTCCTTTTCAGATTCTCTGATTCTTCCTGATTGATTTTTGGAAGGTCGTATGTTTCTAAGAACTTATGCATCTCGTCCAAGTTGTCCAGTTTGTTGGCATGTAATTGTTCATAAGACTTTCTTACAATCCTTTGTATTTTTTTGGTGTCAGTTTTTACTTCTCCTCTTTCATTTCTGATTTTATTTATTCGAGTCCTTTCTCTTTTTTCTTGATGAGTCTGTTTAAAGGTTTGTCAATCTTGTTTATCTTTTCAAAGAACCAGCTCTTCGATTCATTGATCTTTTGTATCATTTTTTAAAACTATTTCATTTATTTCTGCCCTGATTTTTATTATTTCCTTTCTTCTACACATTTTGGGCTTTCTTTGTTGTTCTTTTTCAGTTTCCTTTAAGTATGGAGTTAGACTGTTTAGTTGAGCTTTCTCTTGTTTTTTGAGATAGGCCTGTATTGCTATGAATTTCTCTATTAGGATTGCTTTCCCTGTGCCCCACAGATTTTGGATTGTTGTGTCCTCATTTTCACTTGTTTCAAGGTATCTTTTGACTTCTTCTCTGATCTCACTGTTGACCCATTCATCGTTTAATTAGCTTTTATTTAGCTTTCATGTCTTTGCGTGTTTTCCAGTGTTCTTCTTGTGATTGATTTCTTGTGTGTGATTTCATAGCATTGTGGTCAGAGACAATGCTTGATATGATTTCATACTTCTTAAATTTACTGAGACTTGTTTTGTGTCCCAGCATGTGGTTTGTCCTAGGAAATGTTCCATTGGCACTTGAAAAGTATGTATATTCTTTGGTGTGAAATACTCCAAAGATATCAGTTAAATCCATTCCATCTAGTGTGTCATTTTAAGCCCACTATCTCCTTGTTGTTTTTCTCCCTGGAAGATATATCCATTGAAGTCAATGGGTTGTTAAAATCCCCAACTATGACTGTATTTCTTTCGATCTCCCCTTTTATGTCCATCAAGATTTTCTTCACATGCTTAGGTGCTCCTATGTTGGATGCATAAATGTTTACTAGGGTTATATCTTCTTGGACTGTACCCTTTATTGTTATGTAGCGTCCTTCTTTTTCTCTTACTACAGACTTGGTTTTAAAGTCTATTTTATTGGATATAAGTACTGCTATCACAGCTTTTTATCCTTTTCGATTTGTGTGAAATATCTTTTCCCAACCCTTTACCTTTAGTCTGGGTGTCTATTTTCATCCGAGATGGCTCTCTTGGAGGCAGCTGGATTGTGTTTTTAATCCATTTTTTTTTTCAGTCTTTGACTTTTGATTGCATTATTTAATCCGTATACAGCAAATGCAATTACTGGTGTAGTTGGATTTATGTCTGCCAATTTACTATTGATTTCTATATGTCTGTGTTTTTTGTTTCTCCGATCTTTGGTTACTGCTTTATTTTGTGTTCAGTAGATATTTTCTAGTGTATCATTATAACTCCCTTATCATTTCTTTTATTATATTATTTGAAGTTATATTTTTGTTGTTTGTACCCTGGAGATTTTAATTCATATCTTAAATTATAACAACATAATTTGGAGAAATACCAATTTAATTACAATGGTGTACAGAAGCTTTGTTTCTATACAGCTCCATTCCCTCCTTTTCCTTTGTACTTTTTTTTAATACAAGTTACACTTTATACATTGTATGCCCATTAATATAGATTTCTAATTATTGCTTTCTACAGTTCCCTTTCAATCAGATAGGAAAAAAATGTTTAAAACGGCAAAAAAATATATTTGTATATATAACATCTTTTCTATTTACCTAAGCACTTACTTTTACTGATTCTCTTTATGTTTTCATGTACACTCAAGTTACTGTCTAGTGTCCTTTCCTTTAAACCTGAAGGACTCCATTTAATATTTCTTTTAGAGCTGACCTGCTGGCAGTAGATGCTTTCAGCTTGTCCGGAAATATCTTAATTTATTATTCATTATTGAAGGATAGTTTTGCTAGATACAGAATTTCATAGTTGACCATCTTTTTCTTACAGCACTTTAATGTGCCATCCCAGTGCCTTCATTTTGTTAATGTGGAGTATTGCCTAGATTGTGTATGGTGAACCATTCTTACATCCCTGGAATATAGCCCCCTTATTCATGGTGTATGATCCTTTGAAAGTACTATAAAACTTGGTTTGGTAATGTTTTGTTGAGGAATTTTACATTTTATTTTCAGCAGGGATAATGGTTGGTAATTTTCTTTTCTAGTAATGTCCATTGTTTTAGTATCAGGGTAATAATGGCCTTGTAAAATAAATTTGGAAGTGATCTCTTCTACTCTAGGACCCCTGTAATGTATACATTTGTCCTAATGGTATCCTGTAATCCTTTAGCTGTCTTCACTCCTGTTCCTTCTTTTCAATTTTTCCTACTCTAATTAGATGAATTCTACTGCTCTTTTCCCTGTCTTTGATTTCATTGATCTTTATTCCTTTGATGTAGTCTACTGTTGAACCCTTTTAATGAAATTTCAATTGAGTTATTGTTCTTCTCTTTTTTGGGATATATTTTATTAATTATGCTATTACAGTTGTCTCATTTTTTTCTCCCCTTTATCCCCTCTGCCCTGCACCCCATCCCATTTATCCCACTTCAACATTTTCCCACCACTACTATCCCCAGCCTCACCCCTCCGCACCTTCCACCCTCAATCCTTCTTCCCCCATCTGGCTTTGTCCATGGGTCCCTTATGTATATTCCTTGATGACCCTTCTCCTCCTTTTCTGCTGTTATCCTCCTCCCTCCTCCTCTCTGGTTACTGTCAGTTTGCTTTTTATTTTATTGGTGGTGGTTATATTTTGCTTCTTTGTTTTGTTGATTAGGTTCCACTTAGAGGTGAAATGATATGGTATTTGTCTTTCACAGCATGGCTTATTTCACTTAGCATAATGCTCTCCAGTTCCATCCATCCCGTCGCGAAGGGTAGTAGCTCTTTCTATCTTTCTGCTGTGTAGTATTCCATTGTGTAAATATACCATAGTTTTTTGATTCACTCATTTACTCTTGGGCACTTGGGTTGCTTCCAGTTCTTGGCTGTTGTAAATTGTGCGTCTGTGAACATTGGGGTGCATAGGTTCTTTTGAATTGGCGTTTCGGGATTCTTAGGGTATAATCCCAGCAATAGAATTCCTGGGTCCAAAGGCAGTTCCATTTTTAGAGTTTTGAGGACATTCCAAACTGTTTTCCACAGTGGCTACACCAGTCTGCATTCTTACCAACAGTGCACTAGAGTTCCCTTTTCCACATCCTGATCATCAGCACTTGTTTTGTTTATGATGGCCATTCTGACTGGTGTGAAGTGGTATCTCATTGTGTTTTTACTTTGCATTTCTCTGATGGCTAATGATGCTGAGCATCCTTTCATGTGCCTCTTGGTCCAGTGTATGTCCTCCTTGGAGAAGTGTCTGATCAGGTCCTTTGCCCATTTTTTAATTGGGTTGTTTGTCTTCCTGGAGTAGAGATGTGAGTTCTTTATATATTTTGGAGATCAAACCCTTGTGTGAGGTATGATTAGCAAATATATTTTCCCATGTTTTCATTTTCCTGATGTTTTCTTTATCAATGCAGAAGCTTTTCATTTTCCTGATGTTTTCTTTATCAATGCAGAAGCTTCTTATTTTGATGAAGTGCTCTTTGTTTATTCTTCCCTTTATGTCCCTTATTCTAGGGGACGTATCAGTGAAAATATTGCTGTGTGGAATATCTGAGATTTTCCTGCCCTTGTTCTCCTCTAGGACTTTTATGGTGTCACAACTTATATTTCAGTCCCTTATCCATCTTCAGTTTATTTTTGTGTGCAGTGTAACTTGGTGGTCTAATTTCTTTTTTTTTTTTTTCTGCATGTAGCTATCCAGACCTCCTGACACCATTTGTTGAAGAGGTTCTTTTTACTCCATTTTATGCTTCTACCCTCTTTGTTGAATATTAATTGACCATAGAGACATGGGTCTATTTCTGTGCTCTATTCTCTTCCATTGTTCTATGTGTCTGTTCATATGCTAGTACCAGACTGTTTTGATTACAGTGGCCTTATAAAATAGTTTGATGTCAGGCACTGTGATCCCTCCTAATTTGTTCTTCTTTCTCCAAATTGCTGCAGCTATTCAGTGTCATTTACGGTTCCATATAAATTTTTGAAATGTTTGTTCTATATCTGTGAAATATGTCATTAGTATTTTAATAGGGATTGCATTGGATCTATGAATTGGCTTTGAGTAGTATGGACATTTTATGTTAATTCTTCCAATCCAGTAACATGGTATATGCTGCCATTTATTTGTGTCTTCATTAATTTTTTTCTTCAGTGTTATCTGTTTTCTGAGTACAGGTCTTTTACCTTCTTAGTTAAGTTTATTCCTAGGTACTTTATTTTTCTTGTTGCTATAGTAAATGGTTTTTTCCCCCTGATTTCTGATTCTGGTATTTTATTGTTAGGGTACAGAAATGCCTTCGATTTCTGAATATTGACTTTGTATCCTGCTGTTTTGCCAGATACACTGATTAGGTTGAATAGTTTTTTGGTGGAGTCTATAGAGTTTTCTATATACACCATCATGTCATCTGCAAACAATGACAGTTTTACTTTCTCCTTTCCAATTTGAATGCCTTTTATTTCTTTTTCTTGTCTGATGGCTGTGGCTAGGACTTCTAATACTATGTTGAATAGAAGTGGTGAAAGCGGATATCCTTGTCTTGTTCTCAATCTTAGTTGGAAAGCTTTTAGTTTTTACCTGTTCAGTATGTTGGATGTAGGTTTCTCATATCTAGCCTTTTTTATGTTGAGTATGCCCCCTTTGTTCCCACGTGGCTGAGTGTTTTTATCATAAATGGATGCTGTACCTTATCAAATGCTTCTTCCACGTCTATTGATATGATCATGTGATTTTTGTCTTTCCTTTTGTTTATGCTATATATTACATTTATTGATATGTGAATATTGTACCATCTTTGCATCCCTGGGATGAATCCCACTTGATCATGGTGTATGATCTTTTTAATGTATTGCTGGATGCTGTTTCTGTTTCCCAATATTTCGTTGAGGATTTTAGCATCTATGTTCATCAGCAATACTGACCTGTAGTTTTCTTTCTTTGTTGTATCTTTATCTGATTTAGGGATTAAGATGATGCAGGCCTCATAAAAAAAAGTTGGGAGTCTTCCCTCTTCCTGAATTTTTTAGAATATCTTAGAAGGACAGGGGTTAGCTCTTTCTTAAATATTTTGTAAAATTCTCCTGTGAAACCGTCAGGTCCAGAGCTTTTCTGTGCCTGGAGTTATTTGATTACTACTTCAATTTCACCAGCTGTTATTGGTCTGTCCAGGATTTCTGCTTCTTCTGTATTCAGTTTTGGAAGATTATATTTTCTAGAAACTTGTCCATTCTCCCAGGTTTTCAAATTTCTTGGCATAGAGTTGTTCGTAGCAATTTCCTACAATCCTTTGCATTTCTGTGGTATCAGTTATAATTTCTCCTCTTTCATTTCTGATTTTATTTATTTGTGTCCTCCCTCTTTTTTTTTTTTTTTTTGATGAGTCTGCTTAAAGGCTTGTCAGTTTTATCTTTTCAAAGGACCAGCTCCTGGATTTACTGATCTTTTAAATTGTTCTTTTAGTCTCTATGTCAGTCAGTTATGCCTTGATCTTGTTTCCTTCCTTGTGCTTGTTCTGGGCTTTGTTTTTTGTTGTCTCCTCAGTTCTTATAGACGTAGGGTTAGGTTGTTTATGTGAAATGTTTCTGTCTTTTTCAGGTAAGCCTGGATTGCTATGAACTTTCTTCTCAGGACTGCCTTCGCTGTGTCCCATAGGTTTTGGACTGTTGTATGTTCCTTTTCATTTGTTTCCAGAAACTTTTGATTTCTTCTTTGATCTCATTATTGACTCATCATTTAATACCATGCTATTCAGTCTCTATCAGTTTGCATGTTTTTGAGTTTTTTCCTTGAGGTTCGTTTTTAGTTTTAAGCCCTTGTGGTCCAAGAAAATGCTTGATATGGTTTGAATTTTGTTAAACTAGTTGAGGCTTATTTTGTGTCCTGTCACTTGATCTGTCTTTGAAAATGTGCCATGTGCATTTGAAAAGAATGTGTAGTTTGCTTCTTTGAGATGAAAGGTTCTATATATGTCAGTTTAGCCCATTTGATCTAAGGGGCCATTCAGTTCCACGATATCCCTGTTGGTATTTTCTTGGGAAGATCTATCCATTATTGACAGTGGGGTGTTAAAATCCCCTACTCTAAGTGTGTTGTTGTCTATATCTTTCTTGAAATCTTCCAAGATTTTCCTTATCTATTTGAGTGATCCTATGTTGGGTGCATATAGGTTTCCAATGTTTATGTCTTCTTGATGGATTCTTCCTTTGTGTATTACGAAGTGTCCTTCCGTTTCTCTTTTTATGGCCTTTGTTTTGAAGTCTATTTCGTCTGATATAAGTGTTGCTATGCGGCTTGTTTTTCCTATCTATTTGCTTGGAATATGTTTTTTCCAACCCTTTACTTTCAGTCTGTGTACATCTTTTGTTCGAGGTGGGTCTCTTGTAGGCAGCATATGTGCAGGTCCTGTTTTCTTATCCATTCGGCTACTCTATGTCTTTTAATTGGAGCATTTAATCCATTTACATTTATAGCTATTATTGATAGGAAAATGTATGTGTAGGCCCTTTAAATGGCTCTTTCAGTCTCCAGCCTGCCATCTCTGGCAGAGAGCAGCCCTGCTGCTTTTCTAAGCTGGCTGTTTCCTGTGTACACTTTGGGCTCTGGTGCTGTAGGCTGGGGATTCCCACTTATGTTATAGACCTTGATCTTCTCGGGGGGATCCAACTGGCTCCTTAAATACCCCTCTGGCGCTGCCACTTGAGGAGGGTGCCCAGCCAGCCTTCTCACGTCTCCGCTGCACCCCTTTCCAGTCAGGTCGTGCTGAAACTGATTCTTCTGTCTGTCTGAGGTTACAAGACTTCTATCTCACTATTATTCAGCTGTTTTTTCGGGGTGATTTCTTCACAATTAGTTGTAATTCCAGATTTGTCCTGGGTGAAGGTCAGTGTGACTTCCATTCACCCTCTGTCATCTTGATCCCTTTTGTCTGTTGTTCAAGTTACTGTTCTTCTGACTTCAGTGTACATCAGTAGTTTGTTAGCAGTAACAATATTATTTGGAAATTACTTCTCTATATTGTGAC